>CM066736.1:58410851-58598351 GCA_033961575.1 Aselliscus stoliczkanus
TGTCTTAAAGAAGTCCTTCTAACATTGCTTGTAATACTAGTTTGGTAGGGTTGAACTCCTTTAGCTTTTTCTTGTCTGGGAAGCACTTTATCTGTCCTTTCACTTTAAATGATAGCATTCCTGGATAGAGTACCATTGGTTGTACGTCTTTGCTTTTCACCACATTAAATATTTTGTGTCAATACCTTCTGGCCTGCAAAGTTACTGTTGAGAAATCAGCTGACAATTTTATGGGAGCTCTATTATAAGTTACTAGTTGCCTCTCTCTTGCTACTTTTAGGAGTCACTCTTCGTCTTTAACCTTTGGCATTTTAATTATAATGTGCCTTGGTGAAGGCCTGTTTGGGTTCACCTTGTTTGGGACTTTCTGTGCTTCCTAAGGTAGTGTGTCTCTTTCCTTTACCAGGTTAGAAAAATTTTCAGTCATTATTTCTTCAAATAGGTTTTCAATCTCTTGCTTTCTTCTTCTTCTGGTACTTCTATGATTTGAATGTTGTTACGCATGATGTTGTCCTAGAGGCTTCTTAAACTATCTTCATGTTTTTGAATTTTGTTTTTTCCTTTTGCTGTTCCAATTGGGTGTTTTGTGCTACTTTGTCTTCCAAATCACTATTTCGACCTTCTGCTTCATCTAATCTGCTGGTGATTCCTTCTAGTGCATTCTTCATTTCAGTTATTGTATTCTTCACTTCTGACTGGTTCTTTTTTTATGATTTCTATGTCCTTTTTTATGCTTGCTATCTCTTTTTCGAAGTTATTGAATTTCTTGGGCATCCTTATAACAATTGTTCTGAACTCTGTCTCTGATAAGTTGCTTGTCTCCATTTTATTTAGTTCTCTTTTTTTAGTTTTCTCCTATTGTTTCATTGGGGACATATTTCTTTGTTTCCTCATTTTAGCTGCCTCTCTGTGTTTATTTCTATGTATTAGATAGAGCTGCTATGGCTTCCACTCTTGGCTGGATGGACTTTGTAACAGATGTCCTGTGAGGCCATTGGCACAGTCTCCCTAGTCACCTGCTCTCGGTGCTCCAGGAGTGTCCCTTTTGTGGGTGTGTGTGCCCTCCTAATATAGTTGAGCCTTGATTGCTATTGGCATGTCAGTGGGTGGGATTGACCATCAGGCTGATTGGCTGTGGGATTTGACCACATCTATAGCTTATAGGCTTCTGTGCAGGGGGCTTACCCCACTGAGTGGGATTCACTCCAGCAGGTTCTGGTGCCTGTTGAGACTATCCTTTGTGTGTGTGTGCTACTCGTGGGGCTAATTGGGCTATGTTCTGCTGTACTCTGAAGCAAACCTTCAAGTATGTTGGTTCTGGGACCTTTTGGGAGGTGCTCTGGTGCAGGCCCAGGTCACTTACTGCCTATGACCAGCTGGGGACTACCTGGTAAGAGCTACAAAGAGATCTACAATTTTTCAGTGCCTATGCTAAACCTGGAGGCATGTGGGAGAGGACATGCTGTGAACTAAAAACAGCTTCCACAAGTACCAGGCCTGGGGTTTCTCTGCAAAAGGCCAGGATACCCCAAGCCCTGATGCCACCTGCCAGCTCCCTTAAAATTCAGCCACTGATAACGCCTCATGGGATATGCAAGTTGGGTGAGGCAGGGCCTCAGGGAGTCACTACAGTGTGATGCATTGTGGTCACCAGGCTAATGTAGATTCTAGTTTTGTGCCAGTGCTGAACCTGAAGCTATTCAGCAAAAGTCCCAGAGCACACTGAGCTCAGTCATCACCTACCTGGGGCCTGTGGACTCTGATAGTTTTCCAAGAAAGAATGCAATGCTGTTGGGGCTGGCTGCTCTCCCATAAAGTGTCTCAGGTATTGGGCGGTGTTGGGTACCAGTAAGTCAGCAGGGCAGAGCCCTGGAGCTCACCAGACCAATCAGATTCAGATTTGGCCATAGTATATGGTGAGGACTCAACACATTAAAAGATGATGGCCACCTGCCAGTTGCATGGGAAGAAGACACCTCATAGGGAAAATGGGACTGTCATACAGCCTGGGCCTCAAAGTCACACACCTCAGTCTGCCCCACCCCCTTGCGTCTGAGACTCCCCAAGTCACTGTCCCTCTGTCAGAGCCCAAGGTGAATGCCTATGAGCTAGTCAGTCTGTGTGTGGGCCCTTTAAGAGGACATCTGGGCTTCCCTCAGTCTTTTGCCCCACCCAGATGTTTGGAATCCCCACTATTTTTCACAGCCAGATGTTGCAGGGGCTCCTCTTCCTGGCACCAGTACTCCAGACTGGGAAGCTTGGAGTGGGTCTGGGGTCCTTCACTCCTCCAGGGGGAACCTCCATGGCCAAGGTAACCCTCCCAATTTTCATCCACCACACAGTTTTGGGACCAGCTTATTTTGCATCTCTGCCCCTCCTACCAGTCTCGACATGGCTTCTTTATATCCTTAGTTATAAAACTTCTGTTCATCCAGATTTCAGGTGATGATCCAGGTTGTTTGTTCTATAATTTAGTTGTAATTTTAATGTGTTCACAGAAGGAAGCAGGCACTGTGTTTATCTTCTCCACCATCTTGGGTCTCCTATGCATCTAAGTCCTAGTCAATGTCACTCACAAAATCTACCCTCACGTTTTTAAGTATTCCATCTTCTCTATTGTTCCAGTAAGTGGGATATTTTATCAACATATTTTTAATAGTTTTATTGAAGTGCAACTATAACATAAAACATAAAATTTATCCATTGTAAATATACAGTTTAATGATTTTTGGTAATTTACAGCTTTTGCAATCATTATTCCCTCATGCCCATTTGTAATCAATCTGTATTCCTACCTCCAGCCCCAGGGAGTGATTAATATGCTGTCTCTAGTTTTACCTTTTCTAAAAAATTTATATAAATATAATCAGACAATATGTCATCTTTTGTTCTTGATTTTGTCAGGTATTTATTGTGCTTTTCTTTAAGAAACAGCTTTAGTGTTCATTATATGTTATATACAACATGAATCATTTTCAGTCCACTAATCTTTTATCTTTACTAAGTTTTTTCTTCTCTTTTCCTAGGTTTTATTTTGTTGTTATACTCCTAATTTATTGAAGTGAATTATGACTTTATTTGCTATTACCTTTCTTGCTTAGTAATTAACTATTTAGTTCCATGAATAACTCTCAAACCCTGTTATATTCTGATGCATGCATCTCTGTCATTTTATTTTCTAAACTTTCTGCTATTTGATTTTGATTATTCCTTTTGGTCCAAAATGTTTATGAGATTTTTTTCATTTTCAGCTGTCCAAGGTGTTTCTGTCTTTTCTAAAAACATTAATTTCTAGCTTTTTTTTTGACAGTTGGAAAGAATGTGGTCTCTATTATTCCTTTTCTTTTTAATTTAATGACATTTTCTAGACAGTTTTTGTAAACATTTTATGGTTATTTGATTATAAATTATATATTCTGTGTAATGTATATTTACATGTAACTGTATTAGTACTGCCTCAAGTATATAATTTATATCATCTATAATAGTGCATATGAATCATATACAGTGCTTCTAAAATGAAGATATCTCGGAACCACTCCCAGAATATCTGATGCTATAGGCCAGTATAGGGTCTTGGAATATACTTTATTTTATGAGAGTCCTAGCAAAGTTTGCTGCAAGTGATCTTTGAAGCACACTTTTAGAAACTCTTTTCTATACTGTTACTTATTTTTTTATGTACTTAAATTTTTTATGAGCTGAGAGATGTAAATTAAAAATACCTTAATATTATTCTACTTTCTATTATTCTTTTATTTGGCATTTTGAATGATGATGCTATACTGTATGCTGCAGCAGGATTTCTAAAAAATTTATACTTTATTATAATATTATCAATTGACCTTTCTTTACTTATTTTTTTCTTTTTAAACCTTGTCTCATATTAATATCTAACGTCCAGTTTCCTTGTGTGTGTGTGTGTGTGTGTGTGTGTGTGTGTGTGTGTATTTTCCTAGTATGATTCTGTCCCCCCCTCCCTTTTTTTTAACATTCAGTCTTTCTAAGTGATTGCTGCAAATGCATTTGTTATGGACAGAAAATATTATTTGTTTGTTTTTCTCAGTCTAATAGTGTTTTTCCTTTAATAGGTCAGTTTTTCTCATTTTCATTATAACATGTGTGATCTTGGGTTGTTGTATTTTGGAAACACGAGATTTTGTGTTGGCTTTAGATTTAGAAATTGTCCAAAGCATTTCTATTTAAAGCAAACTTGTCATAAACAGCTGCAGCAGGGATCACTAATAATAAAACCTATTTCAACCACCAGAAGTCATTCTGAATTTTTATTTGTTTGTCAAATAAGGCTAATCCAAGGTGAAAAAGAAGAGAAGAAAGAAAAGAAAAATTGCAATAAATTATGTTGCATTTGAAATAATCAATGAAAGATATGAATTATCAAATTATTATAGATTAGCTAAATTTTTTAAATAACTTCAAACACATTTCACAAACCTTGAGAGCCATATACTCAGAATACCATTTCTTTATCAGCTTTATAGAGGTAGGCGATATGTAATAAACTGCATCTATTGAAAGTATATAATTTGATAAATTTTGAGATATGATATATGCCTGAAACCATAACCACAGTTAATGAATATATGCATTGTCCTTAAAAGTTTCTCATGCCACTTTGTAAGTTCTTCCTTCTGTACCTCTGTCCCTAGCATCTTCAGTCAACCACTTAATCTGTTTCTTGACACTATAAATTCCCTTACATTTTCTAGAATTTTAAATAAGTGAAATAATGCATTAGGCTCTCTTATGTCTCTTTTCTGTTACTCAGCATATAATTATTTTGAGATTTGTTTATGTTATTGCATGTATCAATACTTCATTTTTCTTGCCGAGTAGTATTCCTTTCTGTGGACATATTCATGGTTTTGCTTTCCATGGTTTCAGTTACCTGTGGTCTACTGTGGTTTCAAAACATTAAATGTAAAATCCCAGAACTAAATAATTCAGAAGTTTTGAGTTGTGTATTATTCTGAATAGTGTGAGGAAATCTCACACTTCTATCCTGCTCTGCCCTGCCTGGGACATAAATCATCCCTTTGTCCAGCATATCCAGCTGTATATACTACCTGTTGGTCACTTGGTAGCTCTATAGGTTATCAGACTGATTGTCATGGTAGCACAATGCTTGTGTTCAAGTAACCCTTATTTTACTTAATAATGGACCCAAAGCCATACACAACTTGTATTACAGTATATCATTATAATTGTCCTATTTTATTATTAGCTTTTATTGTTAATCTTTTACTATATCTAATTTATAAATTAAACTATCATAGGTGTATATGCATAGGAAAAAACATAGTGCATATAGGGTTCAGTACTATCTGGGGTATCAGGCATTCACTGGGGGTCTTGGAACATATTCCCCACAGATGAGGGGCTACTGTACCACAATTTATTTATCCATTTACCTATTGATGGGCTGTTTCCAGTCTTTGATTATTACAAGTAAAACTGTTATGAACACTTGTGTACAAGTCTTTGTGTGGACATTTGCTTATGCTTCTCTTAGATTAACATCTAGGAGTATAATAATATCTGGGTCATAAAGTCGGTGGTGTATGTTTAAGAAACTACAAATGTTTTTCAAAGAGGTTGTACAATTTTACATTCTAACAAGCAATATGTGAGAGTTCCAGTTGTTCCACATAGTGCCAACATTTAGTAAGATCAGGTTTTTAAATTTTAAAGATTTTTTATTTATTTTGGAATTGGGGGAGGGGAACAGCATTGGGGGATCAGGGGAAGGGGAACAGAAAAGTTGCTGTCCTTTTGTTCCTCAGTCTAGCTGTGGAGGACATCGCCTCACTGGCCCTTGCTAGTATTATCATTGCACTCTTCCCGGGTGAGATGGTCGGTCACCTGCCATTGGACGGCAGCTCAAGTCGGCTCTCAGCAGCTCAGAAAAATGTACGCCAGCTGCCAGCTAGCCCAACTGCAGCCTACCGTCGTAGGCAACTCACGGCAGCCCAGCTCCAGGTCAAGCTGTTGTTCACCATCTTAGCTGTAGAGGGCGCAGTGTCAGTGGCCCTCATGTGGGATCTGAGCGGGGGCCCTGTTTCTCAGAGCTGGCGTCCCAAGCCAACTCTTAACCAACGTGCCACTCGTCAGCCATGAACCTTTTCTTATATGCTTATTTGCCATAAGTATATTGTCTTTGGTGAAGCATCTGTTTAAATCTTTTGCCCATATTTTTTATTAGGCCTTTTGTCTTCTTTTTTTTTAATCTTTTTTTTTTTGCTTTATTTATTTATTTATTTATTTTTATTTTTATTTTTGGACCTTTTGTCTTTTCACTGAGATGAAAGAATTCTTTATGTATTCTAGATACAGATCTTCTGTCTGATACGTGTTGTACAACATTTTCTCCTAGTCTATGGCTTTTCTTTTTTTTTTTTTTTTTTTTTTGAGGGCAGTATCACTGGCCCTCATATGTGGGACTGAACTGGGGCCGCTGGCTTCCTAAGGCAGCGCTTAACCACCGCGCCACTCGGCTGACCCCTTTTCTTTTCATTTACTTGAGTGTCTTTTGAAATATAAAAATTTTCATTTTGCTTAAATCTAATTTATTGAATTTTTCTTTTATAGTTTGTGGTTTTGTGTCATATTTAAGAAATCATTGTCAGAGTGGAGGTAACTAAGATTTTTCTCCCATGTTCTAGAAATTTCAGTTTTAACTCTTATATTTAGGTTTATGATATATTTTGATTTCAATTTTGTGTGAGGGAAGAGTCCATACTAATTATAATTCTTGCACGATTAGTCAAAACTTTATTTAGCCATTAAAATATTTTGCCAACTTTGTCAAAAATTAATTGACCACATATGTGTGGGTCCATTAGTGGACTCTGATCTGTTTCATTGGTCAATTTGTTTATCTTTACATTAATACCATAGTATTTTGATTAGTGTTGCTTTATGATAATCTTAAAATTAAGCAGGATAAATTCTTCAAATTTGTTCCTCTTTTTCAGAGGTTATTATATTTTAGCTGTTATATTTCCCTTGCATTTTCATATAAACTACAAAATCAGCTTTCAATTTCTACACAAATATGTCTGTTGGGATCTTCATTCAACATTGTATTGAATTTGTAGATCAATTCCATTACCACATTGAGTCTTCTGATTCATGATCATATTTCAGACATCGCTAATCTTTAAACAAGGGTTGATTTTCTATGCTTGGTATTTAAGGGATAATAATGTAAGGGAAGGTGAAAGGGAATAAACTGGAACAGTAAGCAATTTTAATTGTCCGAATAGGTCATGGGGTCTCTCAGTTACATCTCTGCTCTGGGTGACCTGGTGATATGCCTGGCTAATAGCAGAACTATGCATCTCACTAGGCCTTGATATGACGCTCTAGTATTGACTTGTCTGTACATTGCAGAACTGACTCCTCTTCTACCCTGCCTCTCTAACAGCCTACTTCTTCGAATGATGGTTAGTCTGAATCAATCCTCTTTATGCCTTGTTTCTTCTAACCCATAGCTCAGTGAATTTTCTTTTGCTTAGGCTCCTACATCTTGTTAGTTCAAGCAGTGTATCACTGGTTTGTTACATCAATTTTACACCCACGTTAGATGGGTTTGGGGCACTAACAGAATTCTACAGAGACATACATCTATTCTCAACATCTTTCCTGAATTTAGTTCAAATAATACTGTATTTGAACTGTCGTTCATAGGTTGTGACTTGGAGTTGTTTTATGGCTTTATAAGAGATGGGGTAGATTCTTTTTATTGTTTTATTTGTTTGTTTTGCTTCTCATTCTTTTTTACTAGTTTTGGTTTTAGAAAGGACATTGTAAAAGGACAAAAACCACTAATTAAACAAAACCTTTGTTATTCCGCCTTTGTTAACTTTAAGATGTTGAAACCATTTTTCTCTATTCATGCCTAGGTCAGTGTTCGGCAGAGGAGAGACAGGAGAGCAAAGACATGGGGGAAAGGACTTTACTATAAAGAACTCAGCAGGAATCCCTTTGTTACAGACCAGGCCCCCCACTTCTATTTGGTAGTGACTTTCTCAGTATGGATCCCATTTATGTCCTCTCTGCCTTATCAAATAGATTTATCAAATAGCTTATCTCTAAAACAGCTGAGATAAAAGGGACTACAAATTCTCAGAATAGATAAATTCACAAAGTTACAATTGACTTACCAGTTTCTAGGAACTTTTCTTATTACAGATATATGCCGGTGTCCACTGTCCATTTAGCCTAGATCATTTCTTGCTTTTGTTCTTCAAGTCCTGGTCCCATGGTGTGGATCTGGTGCATGTTTGCCTTCCAGTAGCCTGCCTGAGCACCAGCAATTTTTTATAAACAGTGAGAAGAAACTGAAGTTCAGAGAGGTTAAGTGGCATATTCAAAGACATTAATTCAGACATTTAAGAACCAAGCCTTAAATCCATTTTCTTAGATGCCAGTTTCTTTTATTTTATTTTTAAAAATATTATCTCCAATAACTGTTGTAGGCGGGTTATATTATTTCCTCTGGACTAAATCAGAGAATATAAGTCACTTGCCTCGGGTCATATAGATAACTGCAGAGCTGAGCTAGGATGCAGATCTGACCTAAATCCAAGTGCTTTCTAAAGGCTACAACCTGACTACACTGATTAACCAGTGCCTTCTTCGTCTCTGAGCTCAGCAGCTCCAGTCACACTTCCTTGGCTATATTACTATATTTTTAAGTCTTGGATATCCTATATGCATTCCTCAGATAATTTCTTGAATTAGTCAAAATAAAATAGTTCGGTTTCTGTTTATTATGTCCCCAGGTTCTGGAATATTATACCCTCTGCTTGTGAGTATGTAAAACTTTCCAGTCTTTTTACTCATACCAACGCAGTTTTCGACTTTGAATGAAGCCAAATCTGTGGTTATTTATAAATGTTTTATTGATACTGTTCCAAAAAGTCATCAAGCAATAGAGATTTGGAAAGTTCCCACTATAACCAGGATATGTTCATTATCCAGCTGTGAGACAAGAGTTAGAGGCTCCCAAAGTTAATAGTCTGTGTTGTAAATATTGCAGTGCTGAGTTTAATTTTCTGATCTTGTTTCAATTTTCACTCTACCTTGAAAAAGAGTAGGCTGCTTTACTATCTGGAATGTCAGAATTTCCATGAATTAATCAGAAGTACTATACTGTATCTGGTAAGGAGGAAAATTATTTTCTTGAAGCTTTCAACATTATCTGAAAGATGTCCACCTGCATTTGGAGATACTAATAAGGGATCTTAACATTTCATGAAAGTCAGCTAATTTGAGGTGAGAACATGGGGCAGGCCTCAAACTGCTGAGTTACTGGGGATTGTGAGGATGAGGAGTTTAAGCAAATATCTTAAACCAAATTGTAACATATGTAGTCAAATAAAGCTTGAATCCTTACTATCCAAAACATCTGCTTGTTTGTTACGTAATTCTCAAATGAATTTCCATCTTAAAACAAGTGTTGGGTTTCTTTTCTTCATTTAGTTATCAGATTGCAATGTCATTTAAAAAGAATATTATCTTTTTGCTTTTACAAAAGGAGCATGGAGGTGGATAGCAACTAGTGAGTTTAAAACTTATAACAACTGAATGGTGGATGTAGTTTGGCTAGATGTGTTCCTTCTAGTCTTGTCTAAAGAAGACGAGTTTCCAAGAGCAACTGCACCAATTGCCAAAGCCAAACCATTAACACTCATACTGGATATTGTGTTTTTGTTTTGTCAAAATATCCTTGCCTCATTTAAGAAGATGTGTTTCTGCCCTTTCTAATGTTCTAAATATCTTTCAGCCTTTCTAGTAATTTCTATTCTAGTAATGTTAAAGAGCTTAAGCTATGGCTCTAAAACTGACTACATATAAATAATAACCAATTGCCTATGAATGACATTTGACTGCAACAATGACTGCCAGATTGTTTTTCATTTTGGTTTTCATACTGAACAACCAACCCATGGAATTATAGTTGTTTCAAAACAATCAATCCAGGTAGTTCCTTCTTCAGAAATTGTCAGGCTTTGGGGCAAATGGCCCTGTTATCTTGGCATTAACGCATTTTATTGGAGGATCTGTGCCCTAAGCAAAGTAAACATCTATAAGAGGGATTGCTAGCCTGGAGTCTGCAAATGGATTTCAAAAACATTTGTGCAAATTTTTATTAAAAGGTGTATAGTTTTATTGAATTTTCTAAGGCAGCATTTGTTAAAATGTAGCTAAAGTACCACTCACAATCCCTGTAAGGCTATAGAGTGCTCATCAGGCTCTTGGCAATTTTGGATGACAAGGTGATGAAATAACTTCATACAAGTACATTATACATTTTAAATGTCAGATTGATTATATTTTCAAAGAAATATGCTATTCCATTTTTAAAAAAAGATTTTTAGGGCTGGCCGAGTGGCACGTTGGTTAAGAGTTGGCTTGGGATGTCAGCTCTGAGCAGCAGAACCCCGGTTAGGATCCCACATGAGGGTCACTGACGCTGTGCTCTCCACAGCTAAGATGGTGAACAACAGCTCGACCTGGAGCTGGGCTGCTGTGAGTTGCCAGCGATGGCATAGGCTGCAGTCGGGCTGGCCGGCAGTTGGCGTGAGCTTTCGTGAGCTGCCTTGAGCCGCCATGAGCTGCCGTCCAATGTCTGACGAGCGACTGCCTCACCCAGGAAGAGTGCAATGATAATACCAACATGGGCCAGTGAAGCAACATCCTCCACAACTAGACTGAAGGACAAAAGGACAGCAACTTGTCTGTTCCCTTTCCCCGATTCCCCAACTCTGTTCCCCTCCCCCAATTCCCCAAAAAAATCTTTAAAAAAAATTGTATTAAAAATATAGTTAGCATATAATATTACATTAGTTTTAGGTGTATACCATAGTTATTCAACATTTATATATCTAAAGAAGTGATCACTGTGATAAGTCCAGCAACCATCTGACACTATACCATACTATCACAATATATTGACTATATTGCTTATGCTGTATGTATATCACATCCCATGACTTATTTGTTTTATACCTGGAAATTTGGACAACTTATTGCACTTCACTCTTCCCCCACCCCCTGTTTTTTAATTTTTCAGTTACAGTTGACATTCAATATTATTTTATGTTAATTTCAGGTGTACAGCATATAGTTAGGCATTTATTTAATTTAAGAAGTGATCCCCCTAACTAGTCTAGGACCCACCTGGCACTATATATTGTATTACTGACTATATTCCCTATGCTTTACTTTATATCCCATGACTATTTTGTAACAATCAATTTGTGCTTCTTAATCCCTTCTCCTTTTTCACCTACCCCCTTCACTCTCCTCCCATCTGACAGCCATCAAAACGTTCTCTTTATGAGTCTATTTCCATTCTGTTTGTTTATTTTGTCCTTTAGATTCCACATATGAGCAAATTCACATTGCATTTGTCTTTCTCTGTCTGACATAATCTACTCAGCACAATACCCTCCAGGTCCATCCATTCTGCCACAGATAGCAAGAGCCCATTTCCTTCCCTGGCCGAGCAATATTCCATTGTAAATGTTTATACATTCTTCTATTGCTGAACATCCAGGCTGCCTCCACATCTTGGCCATTGTAAACAATGCTGCAATGAACATGTATGGATGCACACATTCCCTCGATATAGTGTTTGGTTTCCTTCAGATTAATATTAGGAAGCGGGATTACTGGGTCCTTTTTTGTCTCTTATGGCCTTTGTTTTAAAGTCTATTTTGTCAGGGGTAAGCTTTGTTACCCCAGCTTTATGTTTGTTTCCATTTTTGTGAACTAACTTTTGCCATTCCTTTACTTTCAGTCTCTGTGTGTTTTTCAATCTGAAATGTGTCTCTTGTAGGCAGCATATGTAAGAGTTTTTTTTTTTATCTATTCAGCTACACTGTCTTTTGATTGGAGTATTTAATCCACTTTCATTGAAAGCAATTATTGATAAAGATGTAGTTATTACCATTTTACTATTCATATTTTTTATCTTTTTTTCTTCTTCTTAAAGAAATCCCTTTAACTTTCCTTGTAATACTGTTTTGGTGATGATAAACTCCTTTAGGTTTTTTTTTTTTCGTCTGGGAAGTTCTTTATCTGTTCTTCAATTTTAAATGACAGCCTTGCTGGGTAAAGTGGTCTTGGTTGTAGGTCCTTGTGAAGCAGGACTTTTTGATGTGTGTGTGTGTGTGTGTGTGTGTGTGTGTGTGTGTGTGTGTGTGTGTGTGTATTCCAGGGATCATGGTCTCGTAGCACTGAAGACTGGAGGCACGGACCAGAGAGGTCAAGTTTGCAGCAGAGAACAGTTTATTAGAGCAGAAAGTAACAGCTCTCAAAATGAGATGGGATCCCGACTGGTGTGCCGGAAAGTTAAAGCAAAAGATTTGTTTTTATACCTTTTATATGTCTGGGTAGAGGGACTGGCTACCCCTTTTTGGCATTGCATTTGCTGTTCAGCCCTGAGAAGGTGTTTTCTTGAAACTGCCTAGTTTCCTTGGAGCTTAATCAGCTTAATCAATGCCTCTTCTCTGAGAGGAGTGTTAGTGGAGACTGGCTTTGAAGACAAGACTACTGACAGTCTTATGTTATGTCAAATAACTACTTTGAAGATATGTATTCTACCTGGGGATCATTGACTTTTTGTGACAAGCTTGGGAAAAAGCTTTTCCTCCTCCCTCACCTGAGTTTGTCACTCTGGTGTGTCCTGTGACTTAAACCTATTTATCAGCTAATAAAATTATTCCCCTGGCTTTGTAATGGCTTCTGCCCTGATTCCCTCTACCATAGCAATTTCCTGACTGCCTATAATTTTTCCTATCTCACTTGCTTTTCATCACTTTGCATCTTTTGTGCCAATCCCTTCTGGCCTGCAAAGTTTCTGTTGAGAAATCAGCTGACTGTCTTATGGGAGCTCCTTTGTAGGTAACTGCTTCTCTTGCTGCTTTTAGGATTCTCTCTTTGTCTTTACCCTCTGACATTTTAATTATGATGTGTCTTGGTGTGGACCTGTTCTGGTTCATGATTTTTGGGACTCTGCACTTTCTGGGTTTGTATGTCTGTTTCCTTCACTAGGTTAGGAAAGTTTTCAGTATTATTTCTTTAAATATATTCTCAACGCTTTGCTTTCTCTCTTCTCTTTCTGGTACCCCTATGATACAAATGTTGTTACACTTGATATTGTCCCAGAAGCCTCTTAAACTACTCTCATTTTCTTGGGTTCTTTTTTCTTTTTGTTGTTCCAATTGGGTGTTTTCTGCTACTTTGTTTTCCAAATCACTCATTCAATCTTCTGCTCCATCTACACTGCTGGTGATTCCTTCTAATGTATTCTTCATCTCAGTTACTATATTCTTTACTGCTGATTGGTTCTTTTTTATGGTTTCTATGCCCTTTTTTATGCTTGCTATATCTTTGTTGAAGTTCTTGCTAAGTGCCTTGAGCATCCTTATAACCATTGTTTTGAACTCTGTCTCTGGTGGGTTGCTTGCCTCCATTTTGTTTAGTTCTTTTTCTGGATTTTTCTCCTATTCTTTCATTGGGGACATATTTCTTTGTTTTCTTATTTTAGCTGCCTCTCTGTGTTTGTTTCTATGCATTAGGTAGGGCTGCTATATATGCCAGTCTTGCTGGGTGGTGTTATGCAGTAGGTGCCCTGTGGGACCCAGTGACACAGTCTACTTGGTCACCTGCTCTTAGTGCTCCACGAGTGCCCCTTTGTGTGGGTTGTGTATGCCCTCCTGTTATATTGGGTTGTCGGGAAAGTCATGGCTTATTTTTTTCTATGTTTTTCATTGCAGAAATGCATCATGACTTTTCAGACAACCCAATGGTTGAGCCTTGGTTGCTGTTTGCACATGAATGGGTGGGACTGAACCTTAAGCTGGCTGACTGTGGGTGTGGCCATGTCCACAGCTTAAGGATGCTATGCAGGGGGCTTACCCTACCTACCAAGCAGGATTTGCCCCAGCAGGCCCTGGTGTCTGATGAGACTACCCTTTGTGAATGTCACTTTTGTGGCTAATTGGGTGGTACTCTACTGTGGTCTGAAGTCAATCTTTAAGTATGTTGGTTCTGGGGCCTCTAGGGAGGGGCTCTGCTGCAGGCCCAAGTCAGCTCCTGCTTGCGACTGGCAGAGGAGTGCCTGGTAGTATCTACAAAGTGATCCACAGTTGGTTGCTGCCTGTGCTATACCTGGAAGCATGTGACAGAGGCCACGGTGCAAACAAGGATGGCAACCACCAGTACCAGATCTGGGGTAGCTCTGCAAAAAGCCAGGATATACTGTGGCCAGCTACTACCTGCTGGCTCCTGTAAAGTTCAGCCACTGATAAAGCCTCTTGCAGTATGCACGTTGGGTAAGGCAGGATCCCAGTGAGTCAGTAGGATGGACCAGTGGTGCTCACCAGGCCACTAGATTAATATTTAGCCTATGTGGTCAGGCTCAACACAGGAAAAATGACACCTGCCTGCTGGCTGCATGGGAAAAGAGCCCCACACGGGGAAAATGGGGACTGTCCCTCCAGCCCTCACTCCAAAGTTATACAACTCAGTGTCTCCCCATATGTCTCCAATGCCCTTAGAGTCACCGTCCCTCTGCTGGAGCCAGAATCCAACAGATTTAAAACACAATGTCTGACATCCAAGTAAAATTACCATGCATGTAAAGGAATAGGTAAATGCAACTCTTTTTTTGTTGTTGTTTTATATAGCTGAGCCATCCTGCCACCTGTTGGTTGCTCAGCAGCAGCTCAGCTCAGGCTGGGCATTGAACTGCTGTTGCTCAGAGCTCAGCTAGCACTCTTGAACAAGCTCTTAACAAACTGAGCCACCCAGCTGGCCCTAATGCAATTCTTAATGAGGAGAAAAACCAATAAAAATGGACTCAAAAATGAAACAGGTGGTAAACTTAGTAAAAAGGGCATTAAAAGATTAATTGTGACTGTGTTTCATATGTTTAAAAAGCTGGAGGAAAGATAGAGCAAATCAAACTTTAAGAGGTGAAAATTACAATTTCTGAAATAAAATATATACTGGGTGGGAATAACAACATTAGACAATAGAACATGAAATATTAATGAACTTGAAGACATAACAGTAGAAAATATAATGAAACAGAAAAAATACTTAAAAGCAAAAAAGCTTAAGTGAATTATGAGATAAATTCAAGGAGCTAAATATAGTGTCCTCTAAGAAGAGGAAAGGGAGGGACGTAATGTATTTGAAGAAAAAGATAGTTGAAAATCTCTAAATTTGGTGAAAATTACAAACATGCAGATCTAAAAGTGTAATGAAGAAAACTATATCTCATAATGAAATTGCTTAAAACCAGAGATAAAAAGAAAATCTCAAAATAACTCAGAAAATAGATGCATTATGCTCAGAAAAGCAAAAATATGGATGACAGAAGATTTCTCACGGGAAACAACAGAAGCAAAAAATAGAGGTGCTGCATCTTTAAAGTACTGAACAACAACAACAAAAAAAAACACCTGTCAGTCTAGAATTACATATCCATCAAAAATATTCTTCACAAGGGCCGGCCGAGTGGCACATTGGTTAAAAGCTGGCTTGGGACGCCAGCGGCCACGGTTCGGATCCCACATATGAGGGCCAGTGACACAGCCCTCTTCAGCTAACAACAGCTCCCCCTGGAGCTGGGCTGTGAGCCTCGGCGACGGTGTAGGCTGCAGCCCCTGCTGCAGTGGGCTGTCATAGGCTACAGTGAGTGGCTACAGTGAGTGGCCGGCAGCCAGCGTGAGCTGTCAATAGCTGCGGTGAGCGACCATGCAGAGGCCAGCAACCAATCTGTCTCATCCAGGAAAAACGCAATGACAATACCAACATGGGCCAATGAAGCAATGTCCTCCGCAACTAGACTGAAGAACAAAAGGACAGAAACTTGTCTGTTTCCCTTCCCGGATTCCCCAATAAAATCTTTCATATATATATATATATATATTTACAAAAGTAGACTATTGGGATACCAGTATTGATTATTCATAGGCTTTACTTTCTGGGTCTCAGAGTAAAGCATGATGGGCAAGATATACTAACAGAGTTCTACTTGTGCACATATGTGAGAGATTCCCTAGGGCATGTGCCTGTGGGTGAAATTACTAGATTGAAATTCGTTTCTTCACATGGCTCTCAAAGAAGTGACCACTTCATGTCATTCATTCAACTGAGCATCACAATTTCAAGCCCATAACATATCATGGAAGTAATTTGGACCAAACTGTAAAGGAATTTATAGTATTTCTAAAACAAGATGTCCTTTTAAGGACCAGTCTGCCATCACTTTACAGAAATTACAAATATAATAAACTAAATATTATTCATCATGTACATAAATCAAAGACAAATGAACTTGTGTTGAGTTTGGAAGATGACAACAGACTCCTGTTAAAAGAAGACAGCACTCTAAAAGCAGCTGGAGTCACCCATGAAACTAAAATTGCATTCTTCTATGAAAATTATAAGAACTATAATAAAAAGCTAATCCCGTTTCATCTTGGTGAAAACTTCATGGGGCTTCTTTTTTGTGTGTGTGTGTATCTGTTTTAAACTCTTTATTTCACTAGTGAGTTTCTTTGAAATTGAAAAATAGATTTAATTTTTTTTAAGACTTAAAAAGAAGATATTTTTCACACATACAAAGTTTACAATAATTCTTCACACAGAGACCTGCAGTTCGAGTCATGTTAAGAGAAGTCCTTCAAGCAGAGGTAAATTATATCAGGTAGAAATTGGATTTACACACAAAAAAGAAAAACAACAGAAATATTAACTACATGGGTAAATATAGAGACTTTTCTGTCTTTAAATATTTTTTCTTTAAGAGCTGTTTAACTTTTTAAATGAAAAGTAATAGAGCATTGGGATTGATAACATATAAGTAAATAAATGTATAAAGGCAAAAGCACAAAGGTTGGGAGAAGAAAATTGGAACTTCTGTAAAGAACTTTTATAAAGAACTTCTTTATGGTTCTTATAAAAGAACTGATAAAATATCACATAAAAGTAAACTGTGATAAATGAAAGATGTATGATATAAACTCTAAAGCAACAATTAAAATAGCTTAACAAGAATTTATAGCTATTAAGCTAAAAAAGAAGATGAAATAATAAAAAATGCTCAGTTAATCTTAAAGAAGGAAGAAAAAGAGAAAAAGTGGTCAAAGAGCAGATGAAATGCATAGACACAACAATCAAGATGATATGTTTAAACCCACAGATATTTAAAATTCACATTAAATATAAATGGTCTAAACAATCCTAATCAAAAGGTAGAGATTTTCAGATCAGATAAAAAAGTTTAAAAAAAAGCAGGGCCGGCTGAGTGGCGCGGTGGTTAAGCACTGGCTTGGGAAGTCAGTGGCCCCGGTTTGAGTCTCACATATGAGGGCCACTGACACTGCCCTCAAAAAAACCAAAAAACAGAAAAGAAAAAAAAAACGAAAACAAATAAAAAGCAGTGCATTCTTATATGTTGCCTACAAGACACCAATAAAAACATTAAATATAAAGATGCATCTAGGTTAAAAATGAAAGAATAGCCACAATACCGAGGGTGCCCCCAAAAAAGTATACACATGACTTGTATTCATCTTTTGTTATTAGTATATAGGTTAAAAATAAAAGGATAGCCGCAATACCGAGGGTGCCCCAAAAAAAGTATACACATGACTTGTATTCATCTTTTGTTATTAGTATATATTATTACAATTTTAATAGTTTTTTCCTTTCTTAAAATGTATATACATCTTTTGGCATCCTCTGTATAAATGCCACAATGACCTTAATCAAATGAAAACTGGAGTGGTTATTTTAATTTTAAACAAATTAGATTTCAGAGCAAAGCATATAACCTGGGATAAAGAAGGTAATTTCATAATGTTACAAAGGGTCAATTTATCAAGAGCACATAAGATTCCTAAATATTTGTGCACCTAATAACAGTACTACAAAATAAATAGAGCAAAAACTGATAGAAGTGAAAGTAATTTGACAAATACACAAATTATTGTTGGACATTTTAACACATCATTGCAATAATTAATAAAACAAGTGATAGAAAAAATAAGAATATAAAAACGAACGACACAATTGACCAACTTGACCTGTGTCATTTATAACATTCTCCATCAAGCAACGGATACTTTTCTAGTATGCACAAAACACTTACTAACATAGACCATGTTTGGGGCCATAAAACAAGTCTGAATACATTTTAAAGGAGTTGTGTCAAATTAAGTGTGTTCTTTGAACAAAATTAATTAAACTAAACTAAATTAAATTAGTAACCAATAACACAAAGATGTCAGGAAAAATCACAATATTATAAAACAAAACTAAAAAAAATTAGATCAAAAATCTGAAAAACATACAAAAGAATCTCTGAGCTCATGGATATAATTAAGAAATTGGTGGTTGCCTAAGGCAGAGGATGGGGGATGGGTGAAATGATGAAGGGGGTCGAAATGTACAAATCTCCAGTTATAAAATGAATAACTCATGAGAATGTAATGTATAGCATGGTGACTATAGCTAATAATACTGTATTGCACATTCTAAAGTAGATAGGAAAGTGATCTTTGAAAGTTCTCATTATGAGAAATAAAAATTGTAACTCTTCATGATAAATGTTAACTGGACTTACTGTGGTGATCATTTTGCAATACATACAAATATCAAATCATTATATTGTACACCTGAAACTAATATAATGGTGTGTCGATAATACCTCAATAAAAACATAAACAAAAAATCCCTAAATAACATACTTTTAATAAACCAAGATTCAAAGAAGCAATAAAGAATTAAAAATATTTTGAACTAAATGGGAATTAAAACAACAGGTTAAAATGTGTGGTTTGCCTCTAAAGAAGTAGCATAGAGGGAAATTTATAGCACTAAACAACTTTATTAGCAAAGAAATTCTCAATTAATGATTTTAACTTTCACCTTATTAAGAAGCTAGATAAAGAAAAGCAAATACAGTTTAAGTTAAGCAATTGAAAGAAAATAATAAAGGTCAAAGTGGAAATCAATAATATTGTAAACATAAACCAAATAGAATAAAAGTAATAAAAGTAAATATTGGTTGTAAGAGAAGATAATAAAATTGATAAACTTCTGGTCAAAGTAATAAGAACATAAAGAAGACACAATCATTAATATAAGAAATGAGATAGATGACATAATTATAGATTCTATAGATATTAAAAAACATTAAGGGGATATTATGAAAAACTTTATGTCAATAAATAAAACTTTTGTCAAAAAAAACTTTATGTCAACAACTTAAATGGACAAATTTCCTGAAAACACAAACTTTCAAAGCTCACAAAAAAACCCAGATAACTGAAATATCTCATTATCTACTGAATAAATTAAATTTTGGTTAAAACCTTTAGTTAAAAACCTTTCCATAGACAGCTTGGAAGTCATCATTCCCATCCTCAGAATGAGAAAAAGGTGGATGAACTGAAAATCAATGACTTTTCATGGACCTGTTAGCAAACTGAAGTCTCAGGGCAAACTGCTACCCCAAAGTCTGGAGAGAAAGACAAGCCCCGATATATATAGAAACCAAAGTCAGCTTACCTGTAACAGAAACCACTGGGCCATAAATTCCGGTAGAAACATTTAAATGATAACTGATGAATTGCTAGAGGCTGCGTGTGGACTTGTGTAAGAATGAAAAATTCCTGGGGCTATATAGCTTTAGGGGTCCCCCACACTGATAGTTAGTCATTAAGGAAATGCAAATTAACCACAATGAGATACAACTATATCGTTATTAGAATGGCTAAAATTAGAAAGACTGTACTTATTAATTGCTGGTGGGTATGTGGATAAATTGGAACTCTCATACACTGTTAGTAAGAATGTAAAACTATACAACCACTTTGGGAAACAGTTTGAAAATTTTTAAAAATGTGAATATATACCTTCTATATTATCTGAACATTCCATTCCTAGATATTTTCATAAGAAAAATGAAAGCATATGTCTATATGAAAGCTTGAACAAGAATGTTTATAGCAGTTTTATTTATAATACACCCAAACTGGAAACAACTGAAGTGTCTATAGTAGGTGAATTGATCAACTGTAGTACATTCATACAATGTAATACTACACAGAAATAAAAAGAAACCAAGTATTGATATATATCGATATCTATCTATCAATATCTATCTATCAATATCTATCTATCTATCTATCTATCTATCTATCTATCTATCTATCTATCTATCTATCTAAAACAGTGTAGGTGAATCTTAAAATAATTATAGTTCAATGAATGAGTCAACAAAAAATAGAGTGCATAATCTATGATTTCATTCATACAAGGATCTAGAAAATGCAAGCTAAATTATAGTGGCAGAAAGCAGATCAGTGGTTGCCTGGGGAGGAGGGCAAGGGTGTGGGTCAAGAGGAAGGGATTACACAAGAAACTCTTCTGGGTAATGAATATGTGAATTATTTTCATTATAGTAATAATTTCATGGGTACATAAATTGTTCAAAATTTATCAAATCGTACACTTTAATCATGTGAATTTTATTTTTATGTCAATTATACCTTAATAAAGCTGTTCAAACATTACTGGTCTAGAACTGGTGAAACCTTTGGAGCCCTTGCAGTAGAAAAGCAGAACTTCACAAGAGACACTTCTACAACCAGAATACTTGTGACTGTCCAGAAAAAAATACCCCTAAAAAGAACAGCTCACAGTAACAAAAAAATTATAAACCACTCTGTGAAAATAGTGAATATGTTATGTGGGAAATTAAACAGAATTAATGAGCCAAAAATGGTACTACAAAAAAATCATTCAGGGCCGGCCGAATGGCACTGTGGTTAAGAGTTGGCTTGGGACGCCAGCGGCCCCAGTTTGGATCCCGCATATGAGGGCGAGTGACACTGCCCTCTCCAGCTAAGATAGTGAACAACAGCTCCACCTGGAGCTGGGCTGCTATGAGTCCCTGGGAACGGCATAGCTGTAGCCCCTGCTGCAGTGGGCTGCCATAGGCTACAGTGAGTGGCCGGCAGTCAGCGTGAGTGGCCGGCAGCCAGTGTGAGCTGCCAAGAGCCGCTGTGATCGGCTGTCCAGAAGCCAGTGACCAATCTGCTTCACCCGAGAAGAGTGCAATGATGATACCAACATGGGCCAGTGAAGCAATGTCCTCCTCCACTAGACTGTATAACAAAAGCACAGCAACTTGTGTGCTTCCCTTCCCCAGTTCCCTAATGCTGTTCCCCTACCCCAATTCCCCAATAAAATCTTAAAAAAAAAAAAATCATTCAGAGTACAGAATAAAGTGACTGAAAATATTAAAGAGTGGTTAAGAGCTATGGAAAATAGTTTAGGATAAATACGGAGAGATAATATGGAAAGAAGTAACGGTTAAGAATTTTCCATAAATTAAGAATTTATTAATTGAATAAAAATAAATAGAAACCTGGATACATTATAGTGACCTTGTGGAACCTCAAGGAACAAGATACTATTTAAAAAGCCACCAGAAAAAAAAAAAAAAAGATAAATTATCTGAAAGGAGTACCAATAAGATTGACACCTGAGTTCTTATGAGAAACAACAGTAGCCAGGGTATAATAGAATAGTATATTGAAAATGAATTCTATCCATGTCTAATTTTTTTTTTTAAGAATAGGAGTGAAAATAAGAAAAAGAGTGAAAGCTTAATAATCACATATCAATTAATTGCACTCATGTATAAAATGTCCAAAGGCAGAAGATCAATCTTAAAACATCATGAGATAATAAAACATCATCATTTATAAGAATAAATGAAAATATTATGTTCAGTGATATGGAAGGACTTACAAAGCAAGGTGTAATTATCAAAACTGGTCTTTCTTTGATCAGGACAGGAAAGCTAAAAGCAATTATTAAAAACTACACATTGCCATCTTTTCCCTTTGTGAACTGAGATTAGGGATAACCTACAGACACACTACAATGTAAACAGTATATGTAAAGTCCCATTCCAGGGTAATTTGAGTTCCAGAGGAGAAATGTTTTCTTTTTCCCATACAAGATTGCTAGAAATACTTTAAGCAAAACAAAGCGACCCACTAACCTTTGATGCTCTCCACAGATTGGGATGTTTTGGAAAGAAGTCAAATGCTGTCTTCTCAGAAGTCACCATTTCTTACATATATTTACATAATCACCTCCTCGCCTTTTCAGCAGAAAAAAAGCTCTTAGGGAAATTCCCAGCCTAGACAAGAAGAGCGGAGACAGAGGGATCCGTGTGCAGAAACATCTCTGGATATTTCATATGAAATATAAAGAGAGTGAAATCATCAAGCAAAGCTTGTGTTTACCAAAGACATGGGAAAACATGCCATAGGTTCATGAGAATTTGAGATGCATCTCTAGGAAGGAGAGAAGGGAGCTCATATTTATCAGCTACATGCTGTGTATTGGGTACTTTAATATATATCAGGCACTTCATGGGATATGTAATTTAACATATAGATTGCCTGTTTTTCATGTGATGAAAGGTGACCACTTTGGCTTAGATGCCCTAATGAAATCTTGTCTTCACAAAGTTTTAAAGGCTTGCTGCTAATCATCAGTAATTGTCTTTGTACTTGCTTGCATCTCCTCTGCTGCACTGATCATTCTTTTACCATCAGGACTGTGAGCTGTTTTCACTGTGGTATTCAAGAGTTTTTCAGGCTGACATAGAGTATTAACTTAGTAAATATATGCTGAATGATTGAACAAATAGGCCAGCAGTTGGGTTGCTTCAGGACTGGGCTGCCCCATGTAGCTATGTTATATTATCCACCTATGGGGTTCTCCATACAGTGATTTCTACTCCAGCAGGTACGAACATATTTAGGTCTACTGTTAGAGAAAGCCAGATACTCTAGTAAATCTACCTCAGCACTACAACAACCTATGAGATGGTCATTGTAATCCCTCTTTTGTAGACAATGAAACCCCCAAGGTATCTGTATATATAGCATATAAAATACATTATAAACAAGGCTATAAACAAAGTTGGTTTTGGATTGAGGTTTGCAAAACAAGTTGTTTACTAGTAGGGACACAAGCTATAGGCTGCACATGTGTGAGACTGATAAGAGTAAAGTGAAAGTAAACATGCTATGTGTAGAGCATATACATGATAATAAACATGTGTATGTTTTTGTGTGAAACTGAGCATAACAAAATTGAGTGGTAAACATGTTCACCAAAACAACTTCTGGTTATCACCTAAGAAGTAAACAAGTCTAAGGAAAAGAGGATAAAAAAGAAGAGGTCAAGAGCAGTGCCATGAGCAGTCTGACTGGGTGCTATGGCTAAGACCCTCTGTGAGGTGCAAGCCGCGATATTCCGGAACTCTCCGAAGTTCTTCCTTGCATGACCAGTTTGCCGAAGTCCAGCCGTGGGTCCAGTCGTCTCTCTCAGACCAGGGACCTTCTCCATCTTGATTGACCCTGGGACTTGGTTTGTTATTAAATTCTATTCTATTCTGTATAACAGCTCTTTGCTGACCAGAGCATTGGCCTCTGGAGGGACATTGGTTTCCAAATAAAGCTGTTACTCACTCTATCTGAACCTGTGTGTCAGGACTTTGTTCCCCACCCATGTCACAAGTACCATGCAGGGACGTAGGGCCCTGCCAAGGGGTTAATGTCCCCTTGACTATCAGTAAGAGACTGAAATGTGACGACTGCCCTTCCAGGCTCTCATGACAGTATCTCAATCAGTTGCTAATAATTGAGCTGGGGATTCAATATCCAGACCTGTCTGACCCCAAGTCTTCTCATACTCCTCTTCCATGCTAAATTCCCCGGAAGGTTTCCATTTTATTCTCTGGCCTCTTGAGATGTCAGCTCATAGAACCTCCCAAGGAACTGTTTCCCAGATTGGGGGTGAGATGTGGGGGAGTAGGTAGTGTTATTTCTATTCTGTGAGGGATAAACTCCACCAAGAGTTTTGGGAACTATACTGACCTTAGGAAATATAACTCCTCTCTCAGCTACTTATCAGCCTTTGATCCAGATACAAGTTCTTTCTGGCATTTCCTGCAGAGTTCTTATTTATAAAAGAGGTTACTTCAGAAATCCTGTTTTTGGAATCAAAATTTGTTTTTCAAGTTGCATGGCTTTTGCCACCTCCCTCAGTTCCTAACTCCCCAAATATCACTGGCTCCTCTCTACCACCACTTTAAGAGTTAGGCATTTCCAAATTGAGTTTTCCTTTTCCTCAGCTGACTTCAAACATGGGTGTTCCTTAAGCAATAGCTCCTACCCACGCTGCCATCTCAGGAATGTAAAAAACACATAGAATTGTGTTGTAAATTCTAACAATTTCAGACTCTTTCATTTCCCCAATCTAATAGGAGCTATTTCCTAAATTTGCCACCTCCATGATATCTTTGTGTCCTCTTTCGTCAGTTCTTCAGTGCCTACTTAATAATTCTGCGTTAAAAATTCTCTCTGTTGAAATTACTGAAATCTCTTTTTAATTCAGAGCAGAGCCATCACAGTTACTCAGAGCAATGAAATTTTCACTCTCGTCCTGTTTTATTTTTTCAAATGTTTAGGACAGATTGACTGATATGTGTTAGGGGTCCACTCTCGGATCAATCAGCTTTGGTAGATGGAAAAGGTTCAGGTTGTTAAGACGTATTTCCCTGGGAACTGGCCCCAGAGAGGGAGGAATTAGGAAAATGTCATCTACTGTACCCTGTATTTTGCTGTATATAATACACTCCCGTGTATAAAGCACACTCATATTTTTGGCCCATACTTTCAGTGAAAAAAAAACCTTTCATTTTAATTCTTTAATTCAAATTTTTAAAAAAGGATTTTATTGGGGAATTGGGGAAGGGGAATAGTGTTGGGGAATTGGGGAAGGGGAACAACCAAGTTGTTGTCATTCAGTCTTAGCTGTAGAGGGTGAAGCTAGCTCAGCTCCAAGTCCAGTCACCATCCTGCCACCAGCTCGTGGCTGCTCAGCTCAAGGTACTGTGTTCAGTCTTAGTTGCCGTTGGGCGCAGCCCACTATCCCATGTGGAGTTGAACCGTCAACCTTGTTGTTAGGAGCACGTGCTCTCACCAGCTCAGCCATCCTGCCACCTGTTGGCAGCTCAGCAGTGGCTCAGCTCAGGTACAGCTCACTGGCCTATGTGGGAATCGAACCAGGGACCCTATTGTTCGGAGCTCATGCTCTTTACCAACTGAGCCACTCAGCCAGTCCCTAATTCAAATTTTTATTTTCTTACATTTAGATTCTTGCTTTTGTATTACGAAGGAATTTTAGCACTTATTTTTTAACATATTATGGTACAAGAAATTTTATGTACTGATAACAAATTTACAATATTTACACATATTACAAAGCCAAAAACTCTTGATTGTTGCAAGCTTGTCATAAGTTCAACAAAACCAATTATCATATTCCAGGGTATTATTTTGCATACAGATATTGTTATTGATTTCTAGAGTTACACTTTTAACTCATAAACATAAATAAAATAATTAAAAACATTTATATAGATATGGAATAGTACTACCCATGTATAATGCACATCCTTATTTTTCCCTCACAAATTTGGGCAAAAAAAGTGTGCATGATACACAGCAAAATATGTAATTATGACTTTGACTCTGGGTAATTAAACAATACTAAATAAATCTGAATCTTTCTGAATCGCAAAAGGAGGATAACATTATTCCATGCAGAATTAGTATTAATTTTCTTATACCATATTCTACTTTTTTAAATTTATTTTTTATTAGTTTCAGGTGTACAAAGCAACGTAATAGTTAGACATTTAAACCTCTCATAAAGTGGTAACCCACCGCCCAAGCTACTACCCCTCTGACATCTTACTATTGATTGTCTTCCCTGAGTTGTACTCCACATCCTGTGTCTATATATACCTAAAAATTTAGTTAGAGTTGACATTCAATATTATTCTATTTCAGCTTCAGGAGTATAGTGCATTGGTCAGGCATCTACATAGCCTATGATGTGATCCTCTTGATAAGTCCAGTGCCCATCTGGCACCCTACGTTATCTTTACAACATTTTTGATTATATTCCCCATAGTGTATTAACTATCAATTTGTATTTCTTAATGCCTTCACCTGTTTCACCCTGTCCCAAACCCCATTCCCATCTATCACCCTGATAGATCTGGCACCATGCTTAGTTATTACAATATTATTGAATATATTCCTTATGTTATACCCTACATCCCCATGACCCCATGACTACTATATAACAACCAATTTGTACTTCTTAATCTCTTCCCCTTTCAACCACCCTTATTCTCCCCCTGCCCCCCATCTTAAAGAAGTCCCTCTAAGATTCCTTGTAATCTTAGGTGGTGATTAACGCCTTCAGCTTTTTCTTCTCTGGGAAGCTCCTTATCTGTCCTTCAATTCTAAATTGAAGGCCTTGCTGGGTAGAGTAATCTTGGTTGTATATCATTGCTTTTCATCACTTTGATTATTTCCTGCCACTTCTTGCCTGCAAAGTTTCTGTTGAGAAAGCAGCTGACAGTCTTATGGGGGGCTCCCTTGTAGGTAACTAACTGCTTTCCTTTTGCTGCTTTTAAGATTCTCTCTTTGTATTTAACCTTTGGCGTTGTAATTATGATGTGTCTTGGTGTTGGCCTCCTTGGGTTTATCTTGTTTGGGACTCTGTGCTTCTTGGGCTTGTATGTCCATTTTTACCAGGTTAGGGAAGTTTTCTGTCATTATTTCTTCAAATAGGTTTTCAATTCCTTGCTCTCTCTCTTCTCCTTCTGGTACCCCTATAATGTGAATGTTGGTATACTTGATATTGTCCTGGAGGCCACTTAAACTCTCCTCAGTTTTTCGGATTCTTTTTTCTTTTTGCTGTTCTGGTTGGGTATTTTCTGATACACTCTCTTCCACATTGCTGGTTGGATCTTCTGCTTCATCTAATCGACTGTTGAGTCCCTGTAATATATTCTTTGTTGTCATTATTGTATCCTTTATTTCTGACTGGTTCTGTTTTATGGTTTCCATCTCCATTTTTATGCTTTCTATCTCTCTGTTGAAGTTTTCCCTGAGATCCTTGGGCATTCTTATAACCGGTGTTTGGAATTCTGCTTCTCATAGATTGCTTATCTCTGTTTTGCTTAGTTCTTTTTCTGGAGTTTTGTTCTGTTCTTTTATTTGTGACATGTTTCTTTGTCTCCCCATTTTGACTGCCTCTCTGTGTTTTTTTCTATGTACTAGGTAGGGCTGCTATGTCTTCCAGTCTTAGTAGAGTGGTCTTATGTAGTAGGTGTGCTGTGTGGTTCAGTGGCACAGTCTTTTTGGTCACCTGAGCCACGCGCTCCAGGTGTGTTCCTTGTGTGAATTGTATGTACGTTCTTCTTGTAGTTGAGCCTTTGTTGATAATTGCACTGACTGACGCTTGGACTCACTGGCTATGAGGACTGGCCATGACTACAGTGGAAGAGTTGTTTTGCAGTGGCTGATCTTATGGAGCCAGATCTGCCTCAGCAGGACTCTGGCACCTGCCCAATCTGCCCCCTTGGGTGTGTGGTACTTGGAGGCGGTTGGGTGGTACTCCAGCTAGTTTTGAAGCTGGCCACCTGGGGTGCTAGCCCCAGGACCACCTTGGAGGGGATCCGCTGTAGGCTTACTTCAGCCACAGGCCATGCCCCCCCGGGGCCACTCATTGGAACCAGAAACAAGTCCGCACACGGCTGACACAGTGCTGTCCTTGGAAGCACCTTGAGAAGCCAAGCCATGAACCAAGGCCAGCTGCCACTAGTGCTGGCTTAGGGCTGCTCAGCTAGAGGCACAGGACCCACTCAAGCCAGATGCTGCTTGTCTGGGTTCTGTGAACCTTTCAGAGTCTAGGAAAGTGCAGCTTGAGCCAAGACAAACAGTTTGCATGAAAAAGCCAGTGAAAGCAGTCTGGATGTGCTTGAAAGTTGGGCAGGTCAGGACTCAAATTGACAGGACGAGCCATCCTCAGAAATTGCGGCCACCTGTGTTTGCACACCAGAAATGGGGAGGGTTCAGCAAAGAAACAATGGCTTCCACCAGCTTCTCCGTTCAGGAGAAAGCCACCTCTCCAGCCCCTATCCCAAGCCAGACAATTGAGTTCCCCACCGTGTGTCCCTGCTACTTTCCAGCTGCTGCCCCAGCACTCAGAATGAGTGATTCCATCGGTGGGTAAGTCCACGCATGGTACCTTTAAGAGGAGCACCTGTTAGTGCAGCCACTCTCTGTCTCACTCAGTCACAATCTCTGCTGGTTTTCACAATAGAAACTATGGGGACCCTCTCCCTAGCACTGGAACCCTGGGCTGGGGTGGGGCTGGGGTCCCTCACTCCTTTAGGGGATGGGGGGACCCTCACAGCTGAAATATACCTACCAATTTTTAATGGTCACACATGGGTTTGGGACCAGCCAGTTCTGTATCTCTGCCCTTCCTACCAGTCTGGAGGTGGCTTCTTCTGCACATCCTTAGTTGAAAGGCTTCAGTTCAGCTTGATTTTACACAATTCTCAGTAATGGTTGTTTTGTAGATTAGTTGTAATTTTGGTGTGGTTGTGAGAGAAGGTAAACACAGCATTTACCTACTGTGCCATGTTGGTTGTCTCCCTCTATTTTTTAAATTGATAATATATGTCAAAACATAATTTATTTGCCATAGTATGGGAGATTTGATAAATAAGGATATTCTAATTATTCCAGAAACCACAGCATTTAAAATATCTAGTTTCTGAAATAGTGTTTACTCTATGGCATTTAAGTATATGCTTGTCATTCTTTACCCTAAATGTGTAATTTATTCTAGGTCCAGAACACTGTTTGATCATCTCCTTATTTTAACACTTAACCTTGGGCTTGGTAGTATTCTATATGTGTGTGCATCCTACTTCTCGATTAGAATCTGATTTCCTATGAGCAGAGATTATCTCTTAATTATCTTTATATTACGGGGGCTTCATATATGTTGAATAAATTCTAGGTGCTTAATAATTATAAATGGATCAAGGAATTTCTTTCTCTTTCAAGAACAAAATTCTTTATAGGCTAAGATAGTGAATATGAAAAGACAGGGGACTTCGGGTAAAATGGCAGAATAGACAGACGCTGTGCTAACTACCTCCCAGGATCACACCAAAATTACAAACAATTTATACAACATTCAACCCCGGAGGTTCCCGGAACACTAGATGAACAGAACCACTAAATGAAGATTTAAAGAGGAAGCCATGTCAAATCTGGTAGGAGGGGCGGAGACGAGAGAGGGCGAGCCTGTGAGGGAAGCCCAGCTGTGGCAAGGCTTCTCTGGTTGGGGAAGAGACCCTCCGGCCGCACATCTAGCTCACCAGCCCAGAGTTCCTTTGCCGTGAAGAGGAGTTCCAAGATAGCTGGCAGTAAATTAGCGAGGACTCTTTGCTCAGCTCGGTGAGGCTGAGAGCGGTTGGAGAATCAGTGGGGCCGGCGCCCGGGCTTGCTCGCAGGTGAGCACTTACCTGGTTCCTGGTGGAGGGAGTAGCTGTGTGAACCGGGGCCAGGAGCCTGCGGGGACGGACTGAACTGAGCACCTTTGGTATAAAAGCTGGAGGTTTTTGGACTATTGTTCTCCTGGTGTGGAGCTTGCTCGCGAGTGGTGTACAGGAGGGCTCCATTTTTTCAAGGTTGGGCCCTCCCACAGAGGGTCAGGTCTGGGACCTCACTGGTCTGGTGGAATTGGTGCAGAAGTGCGTGTGTGTGTGCGCGCATGCTGCCTTAGATCCCCACCCTCCACACGGCTTATACTGCTTTGCCAGGAAAACGCTGAGTGGGTGCCTCCGAATTCAACAGGCTGCTCACTGAGACCCAGGAGTGCGTGAGCCACCTCAGGTCCCCGCTCTCCACACTGCGCTTGCAGAGTTGCCAGGCTGGTGATTGGATGCCAGGCTGCTCGGCCTGATCTGCGCGCGGCTGACTGGGACAGGCTGAGACTGGGAGTTTTCCTGAAAGTGTTGGGCTGTGAGCTGTGTGCCTACGTGATCCAGCCAGGGCTCTCCTGGTGATCTATATAATACATCAAAGCAATCCCAGAGCGACAGCCAGAATGGGGGAACAAAGAAACATATCACAAGTGAAAGATCAGAAGAAACCTCTAGAAATGAAACCAAATGAAACAGAGGGATCCAACCTTTCAGAGACAGAGTTTAGAACACTGATGATAAGAATGTTTAACAAACTTAGTGAGGACATGAGGAAGGATAGAGAAATCATAAAAAACAACCAATTAGAACTAAAGAATACAATAACTGAAATGAAGACACACTCGAAGGAATCACCAGTAGAGTAAATGAAGTAGAGGAGCGGATCAGCAATTTGGAAGACAAAATAGCAGAACTCACCCAGTTGGAACAGCAAAAAGACCAAAGAATAAAAAACAATGAAAATAGTTTCAGAGCCCTATGGGACAACATGAAGCTCAACAATTTTTTGCATCATAGGAATACCAGAAGGAGAAGAGAAGAAGCAAGGGGTTGAGAATGTATTTGAAAAAATAATGACTGAAAACTTCCCTACCCTGGTGAAGTTAATCAACATACACGCCCAGGAAGTGCTGAGGGTTCCAAACAAGCTGAACCCAAACAGGTCCACACCCAGACACACCATAGTTAAAATGGCAAAGGTTAAAGACAGAGACAGAATTCTAAAAGCAGCAAGAGAAAGACAGCAGGTTACATACAAAGAAACTCCTATTAGACTAACAGCTGATTTGTCTACAGAAACTCTGCAGGCCAGAAGGGAGTGGCAGGAGATATTCAAAGTGACACAAAATAAAGGCCTACAACCAAGATTGCTCTACCCATCACAGCTATCACTTAAAATTGAAGGAGAAATAAAGAGCTTCTCAGAAAAGAATAAGCTTAAGGAGTTCATTACCACCAAGCCAGCACTGCAGAAATGTTAAAAGGGCTTTTTTTAAACAAAAGAAAGGGGTAAACAAGCTAACTCAGGAAGACCAGGAATACAAATAACAAAATGTCAATATATATGCACCTATCAGTAATCATTTTAAATGTGAATGGGCTAAATGCTCCAATCAAAAGGCAGAGAGTGGCTGATTGGATAAGAAAATAGGACACATGTATATGCTGTTTACAGATGGAATAAGATATTTCATGCAAATGGAAATGAGAAAAAAAAAAAAGCTGGAGTACCAATACTTATTTTGGACAAAATAGACTTTGAAATGACTACAATAAAAGACAAAGAAGGGCACTATAACCCTAATAAATATCTATGCACCCAACATAGAAATTTCTAATTACATATAACAGATTTTGACAGACATAAAGACAGAGATCAACAGTAATACTATCATAGTAGGGGACTTCCAACACCCCATGATCTCCAATGGACAGACCCTTCAGACAGAAAATCAACCAGAAAGAGTGGCCTTAAATGACACTTTAGACCAGCTGGACTTTGTCGATATTTTTAGAGCATTTCACTCTGAAAAAACAGAATATACATTCTTCTCAAGTGCATATGGGACATTTTCCAAGATATACCACGTTAGGCCACAAAACAAATCTCAGTAAATTTAAGAAGATTGAAATCATATCAAGCAGATATAAAGGAAAAACTGATGGTTGCTGGCTGGGAGGGAGTGGGGATGAGGGAGAGGGGGAAGGTTTTGGACAGCGTAGGTGGGTGACTAGAATGTTGCCGCAGGGATATGGGGGGCAGTTCTGGGAATGTAATTGATAATGTTTTGAAGAGACTATTATGTTAAGTGAAATAAGTCAGTAGGAGAAAGACAAATACCATTTAATCTCACTTATATGTGGAATCTGAAAAACTGAATGAATGAGCAAAGTAAACAGACTTATAGATATAGAGGAAAAACTGAGGGTTGCTAGTTGGGAGGGGGGTGGGGAGAAGGGAGAAGGGGAAGGGATTAGACAACTACAATATTGCCACAGGGATGTGAAAAACAGTTCGGGGAATATAATAATGTAAAAATTTTGTGGCATGTCAGATGGTCACATGTCTTGTTAGGGAGACCATTTCATGGATGGAGTAGAGGCTTGATCACTGCACTGTACACCTGAAGCTGATGTTGTATAATATTGTGTGTCACCTGTAACTGAATAATAGATAGTCACGGCATGTGGAGTATACTGTGTAAGGGAATCAAAGGAATTGTAATAGATATGTATGATATGGGGGGAAGGAGTGGGGTGGCGAAGTGGGGGAGGGAGGTTGTCACTTGGAGGGGTAAAAAGTAAAACTATTGCATCGTGTTGTGCAGCTGAAACTAATTTTAAAAAAATGTTTATTTCACAATAAAAGATTTTTTTTAAAAAAAAAAGAAAGAAAGAAAAGACAGGATAGTCATTCAAAATTTTTGACAATGACTTTTTTTTATGGTAGATAAATGTCCTTCATGGTAATAAATAACTAATAGTAATTAATAATAGTGGGTAGTTCCGCATACAACTTAATTATTTTGCTCAGATTTGAAAAATGGACCTAAATTCCCAAACAGCAAAAATGATATATATGTCTTGTCTCTCTAATATTTAAATTTCCTATATGCAGGGTATAGATTTTGCCTTAAATTTATTTTGTATTTGCCAAAGTAGATAGTGACATCACACACATGCTGTTGGGTGAACAAATAAAGGAGGTATATTGCACATTCATTTTCCTTGATGATGATAACAATAAGCAATCAAAATACAGGAATATTAATTTATTTTCTCTATCTGCTCCATCAGGCAGAATTTGGGTAACTGCTGCAGTTTAATTCAGTGGAATGGAATTTAAAGTTAACATCATGAAGACATATTATTAGCTAACAAAATGTCTATACTAAGCTTGTTTCTATAAAATAGGAACTCTCAGTGGAGCTGAGGCCTCGGAAAATAAGTTTGCTTGAGGCCCCTCTTAGGTCTGGTCTTTAAGAAAGTGATTAACAGAAATTCATTTTCAGATTCATGATGTAGAAAAAAAAAGTCAACCTTTAATAAGCCTGCTGTTAAGATGGTAGATATCACTGCAAAGTAGCAATTCAAATAGTTACAATAAGTGTTGTGAGGGGAAAATGAAGCAAAAATAAAAAGAATGATATAATCTCAATTACTCAGTGGGAAATATATTCAGTATGTCTGGCTTTCAGAAGTTCTTCTGGCGTTTATTACTAAGAGGGAGTGGGGTAACCCATTGTGAAGTCAAAATGTTGCAAAAAGAGACTGAGGGGATCCTTGCTACTTTGTAATGCAAAGAATAATTATGTCTCTATTTTTGTTGTTGTCCTTTAGTTTTAGATGTTCTTTAAGTTTTCAGCAGAATTCAGAAATCAAATAGAGAAAACAATATAGGGAAATTGAGAATGCTATTGCTGCATTTATAAAACACTAGTAGACTTACAATAATACTCTGTCAGTGTTGTTTACATTGTGCCATCATTTATTTCTTTTTTTTAAAGCTGTTTTACTCTTTAACATTCTGATTGATGATTACATATCTAAATATGCAAAATACTTATGAGGACAGAATAAAATATAAAGTTTTTCATATACAGATCAAAATTTTTTTACTACATGAGTTTGTGTGTGTGTGTTTGACTTAACTAAATGTAAATATATATTATTTGATGTTCTAGTAACTTTAGTATGATATTTCATTCCCTAAAAATTATTTCTTATATACTTGAAATGGTCATTTGTATGATTTCTTGTATTAAAAGAACATTTCAAAGTAGTTTACTCGCTAGCTTTAAATACTTAAAAAAATAGATACAACATATATACTTTGTAATAAACTATGTATTTAAGTACATTTGAAAATTCAATGCCTTTTTATAAAATCCTACTGTGTCTTTTTGTTGACCCAGGGTTTTTTTGGTCACCAGTCAATAACCTATAAGAAAATTTGTGAAGACAACTTCCTTGAACAGATAGAGCAGAGAGGATGAAATTATGGGGTAATGGAGAGATTAAAAGAAGAAATAGAAAACAGAAAGTGAGCGAGAGGGAAAGAGGAGAGAGAGGGAGAAAGGGAGGGAGAGAGAGAGGGAGGGAGAGAGAGAGAGAAGAAAGAGAAAGAGAGAGAGAGAGAGAGAGAGAGAGAGAGAGAGAGAGATAATGAAAATATGAAGAACAAATTAGTTAAGAGTAATAGAGTAATTTGGGTTTTGAGGAAGCCATTACTAAGTCATGGATTCTACCCCTACCCATCAAACCATAATTTCTGCAAAGTTCACAGAAATGTTGTCACACTATAACCTAGTAAGTTCTGTGAAGGAAAATTTATGGGAAGTCTTAGAATTCATTAGTCCAAAATCCAAGAACTTGAGAGCTAGAAGGAATCTTATGATTTAGGCCAATTCATTTGGCAAATAGAGAAACTGAAATTTAAAAAAGTTAACTAGCATGCCTAAGGCCATACAAATTGCTGGTAGAAGATTAGAGATTACATAGAATCTCATCAGTCAAAGTAAACTAAATGTTTGATAAATATTCATTTTTCTCTGTGCTGCATATATTTATTTAATAAACATTAATTAACGATATTTTAAAACACACATAAAAGTAGAGAGAATAACAATGAACCCTCATGAACTCACCACCTGCCTCAATAACACATGCTCATTATAATCCATAAATAAAACCTTTATGTTTTTTAATAAGCTTTGATAGTTTATATATTTCAAAGGACTAGTCCATTTCATCTCTTGTTTTTCTTTGACTAAATTGAAGGTCTGTACCTCTCTCATTCCTGATATTGGTTATGTGAGAATTTTCTCTTTTTTTTCCTTTATTGCTTCGATGTCCCACACATCTCTGAAGCACTGTTTATTTTTCCTCGTTATTTTTTCTGTTCTTCAGACTGACCTATTTTTAACTTTGCAGATTATTGTTTTTCACCAGTTCAGATCTTTTGTTGATCCTGTGCGGTGAATTTTCATTTCAGTTATTGTAGTTTCAACTCTAGAATTTCTGTTTTTATAAGATAGATGATTCCTATCTCTTTCATATATAATTTCTATTTTTCTACTTAGTAAGACATTCTCATACTTTCTTTTAATTTTTATGGATGATTTTCTTGAGTTTTGGGGTCATATTTATTTTTTATTTTTATTTTTTTTTAGCTGAGCCATCCTGCCACCTGTTGGCAGCTTAGCGGCAACTCAGCTCAGGCTGGCAGTGAACCGCTGTTGCTCAGAGCTCAGCTTGCACTCTTGAGCGAGCTCTTAACCAACTGAGCCATTCGGCAGGCCTGGGTCATATTTAAATTAATATAGCTTATTTAAATTGTATGTCAACTAATTTCAAAGTCTGGGCCCTCTTAAGGACATTTTGTGTTAGATTTGTTTCCCCCACTGGCAATGTAGCAAATGTTCCTATTTCTTTTCATGTCTCATACTTTTTGTATAAAACTGGATATTTTAGATTATACATTGTAAAAATACTGGTGTCATACATTTCTATTCCCCTTGAGTTTGTTGTTGTTTCTGGGCTTTCGTTGTTTCCCTTTTTACTGCTTGTTTGTTTAACAACTTTCCTGGACTAATTCTGTGAGTTCTATAACCTCTGTAGTATGCAGCTACTGAATTCTTTGCTAGATTTAAATTTTTTAAGTTACAATTTTTTATTTTTAAACATGTTTTCTTGTGTCACTCTTGGGTTAGTGTAATTCAGTGATTAGCCAACGATCAGTCAGAAGATTACCTTAAATGCTTTGGCTATATATCTTCCACCTTTACAAAAAAGTTATTACTATTGTATATGGAGACACATCTTCAAACTCTGGGCAGTTTACAAAACAGCTTTAGCTTTCACTTTCTACTTTTTTGGATTTTCAAGGTCAGTCAGAATGATTGCAACCTACTTCTCTTTCTTTCTTTCTTTCTTTTCTCTCTCTCCCTTCCTTCCTTCCTTCCTTCCTTCCTTCCTTCCTTCCTTCCTTCCTTCCTTCCTTCCTTCCTTCCTTCCTTCCTTCCTTTCCTGTCATGCACATACCCTTGTACATATACGAAGTCTTTAAGATACTCAAGGAGTGACATAGATTTTCAAATTTCCTATGGCCATTGATTTTTCCAGGATTTCTTTTTAAATTCACAATCAAGCTCTTGTTTACCCTGCCTGAAATCACAGCCTTAGTTTGTCAAACTTTGCTATCGTTCCTCCCCTCACCCACCCCCGCTTCCCCACCTCTCAGCCCCCATGTGAACTCTTAGTCAAATAAAATAATCACAACACTCCTAGGCATTTATCCTGAATAACCCAAGACACTAATTCGAAAAAATATATGCACCCCTATGTTCATTGCAGCGCTATTTACAATAGCCAAGACTTGGAAACAATCAAAATGCCCATCGGTAGACGACTGGATTAAGAAACTGTGGTACATTTACAGAATGGAATATTATGCAGCTATAAAGAAGAAAGAAATCGTACCATTTGCAACGATATGGATGGACCTAGAGAACATTATGTTAAATGAAATAAGTCAGTCAGAGAAAGACAAATACCATATGATCTCACTTATATGTGGAATCTAAAGAACTGAATAAATGAGCAATGTAAACAGAAATAGTCTTAGAGACACAAAGTAAAAATTGATGAGGGCTAGATGAGATGGGGATGAGAGAAGGGGAAGGGATGAGGCAACATAAACTGATAACTACAATACTACTGCAGAGACAGAAGAGACACTTTAGGGAATATAATCAATAAGGTTGTAAATATTTTTTTTTAGGGGAACAGACGGATGCATGTCCTTTTAGGGAGATCACTTCATGGACGGTGTAGTGGCCTTACCACGGCACTGTACATCTGAAGCTTCCGCTGAACAATATTATATGTCAACTATAATTTAACCCAAATATAGTCATGGGATGTGGAATATAGTGTGGGGATGGAGTCAGTGGAATTGTAATAGATGACAACGGGTGTGGGGGGGAAAGGGAGGGGGTGGGGGAGTCACTTTGTAAGGGGTGAAAAAAAATAACTATTGCATTGTTTTGTACATCTGTAACTAATAATAATAATAATAATAAAATAATCACAACATCCTGCAAATAGAGATTTTTCAAGGAGCAGCATTTGTCAAAAATATTGGCTGTGCTGTGAGGATAGTGCTTTTAATAGCCTCCCCATTGGCAGTGAGGCTGTGAGGGGTGGGGAAGCAGGAATGAAGGATGGAAATAACCCAAATTAAAATGTCACAGACCCCCCAATATTTTAATCAAGTTTCAGTAGTTTCTCTTGAATAGCCTTTTGTTTTTCAGTTTATCTGTGGCATTTATCAAGTTTCAGTGGTCTGAAATGATTGATTTAAGTTGTTCTGCCATTACTTTCATTCTTTCTTGGGAGAACAAGTTCAGCAGTGTTTTCAGTCCATCTTTCTGGAAACCAATTCACCTGTCTTTCTTTTTGGAAGATATTTTGACTGAATATCAAATTACAAGACCTTGGGCCATTGTCTTCTGAATTGCATAGTTTCTTTTGAGATGTCTGATGTAATTCTTATTTTTCTTCATTTGTGCGTAATGTTTTTATTAGCTCTGCTTTTAAGATTTTCTTATTATCACTGATTTTAGTCATAGTATTGTGATTTACATTGGTGTGTGAGTGTGCGTTTCCCTGTTTATTCAGTTCAGAGTTCTTTGGCTTTGACCTTGTATCCACAGTTTTATGGTTTTTTCAAAAATAATTTTTATTAAATTTATGAGGGTGAAATTTGTTAGCAAAATTATATAGGTTTCAAGTGTGCAATTCTATAATACCGCATCTATATATTTCATTATGTGTTCACCACCCAGAGTCAGTTCTTCTCCCATCACCATATATTTGACCCCCTTTACCCTCTAGTAACCACTAAACTCTTGTCTGTGTCTATGAGTTTTTGTTTCTTTGTATTGTTTGTTTGTTGCTTTCAGTTTATATACAACATATGAGTGAAATTATATGGTTCTCGACTGTTTGTGACTTATTTTGCTTAGCATGAGAACCTCGAGTCCATCCATGTTGTTGCAAAGGTATTTCATCTTTTCTTGTGGTATATATGTACCACATCTTTTTTTTTTCTTTTTTAAAGATTTTATTGTGGAATTGGGGGAGGGGAACAGCATTGGGGAATCAGGGAAGGGGAACAGACAAGTTGCTGTCCTTTTGTTCTTCAGTCTAGTTGTGGAGGACATCACTTAACTGGCCCATATTGGTATTATCATTGTGCCCCTCCCAGCTGGGGCAGATGCTCGCCATCCATTGGACCACTACTCACAGCGGCTCACAGCAGCTAAAGAAAGCGCATGCCAGCTGCCAGCCAGCCCCACTGCAGCCTACCCCACCAGACTCATGGCAACCCAGCTCCAGGTCGAGCTGTTGTTCACCATCTTAGCTGTAGAGGGCACAGATCACTGTCCCTCATATGTGAGATCCCAGACCGGGCCCTGCTGCTCACAGCTGACATCCCAAGCCAACTCTTAACCAACGAGCCATTCGGCCGGATCTATAACTGTTTTTTTTTAAATTAATTAATTAATTTATTTATTTATTTTTAATTAGTTTCAGGTGTACAACACAGTGCAATAGTTACACTTTTTACCCCTCAAAGTGACAACCCCCTCCCCCAATTCGCCACCCCACTCCTCCCCCCATATTATATATATCTATTACACTTCCTCTGAGTCCCTTCAACAGTATAATCCACATCCTGTGACTATCTATATATTCAATTACAGTTGGTGTACAATGTTATACAACATCAGCTTCAGGTATACAGTGCAGTGATCAAACCTCTACTCCATCCATGAAATGGTGTCCCTAACAAGACTTCTGACCATCTGACACCCCACAAAATATTTACAACATTATTAATTATATTCCCCAAACTGTCTTTCATATCCCTGTGGCAATATTGTAGTTACCTATTTTTGCTGTCTAATCCCTTCCCCTTCTCCTGCATCCCCACCCCCCTCACAGCTGGCAACACTCAGTTTTTTTCTCTATATCTATGAGACTGTTTCTGTTTACTTTGCTCATTCATTCAGTTTTTCAGATTCCACATATACGTGAGATCATATGGTATTTGTCTTTTTCCAACTGACTTATTTCACTTAACATAATAGTCTCTAGGTCCATCCATATCATTGCAAATGGTACAATTTCATTTTTTATAGTGGAGTAATACTCCATTGTGTAAATGTACCATAGTTTCTTAATCCAGTCATCTACTGATGGGCATTTCAGTCGTTTCCAAGTCTTGGCTATTGTAAATAGCACTGTAATGAACATAGGGATACATATATTTTTTCGAATTAGTGTCTTCAGTTTTTCAGGATAAATACCTAGGAGTGCAATTGCTGGGTCAAAGGTAGTTCCATTTCCAGTTTTATGAGATACCTCCATACTGACTTCCATAGTGGCTAAACCAATCTGCAATCACACCAACAGTGCAGCAGGGTCCCCTTTTCCCCACAGCCCGACAGCACTTGTTGTTTGTTGATTTATTGATCATAGCCATTCTGACCAGAGTGAGGTGGTATCTCATTGTGGTTTCTATTTGCATTTCCCTATTGACCAGTGAGGTTGAACATTTTTTCATATGGCTGTTGGCCTTCGGTATGTCCTTTTTAGAGAAATGTCTCATCATATCTTCTGCCCATTTTTTAATTGGGTTGTTTGTGTTTTGGTTGAGTTGCATGAGTGTTTTATAAATTTTGGATATTAACCCCTTATCAGATATATCATTGACGAATATATTCTCCCATTCAGTAGGCTTCCTTTTTGTTTTATTGATGGTATCCTTTGTTGTTAAAAAACTTTTAAGTCTGATATAATTCCATATGTTCATTTTTAATTTTGCTTCCCTTGCACACAGGGATGTATCAGTAAAAATATTGCTCAGGGTAATGTCTGCAAATGTACTCCCTATATTTTCTTCTAGGAGTTTTATGGTTTCAGGTCTTACATTTAAGTCTTTAATCCATTTTGAATTTGTTCTTGTATATGGTGTAAGGAGGTAGTAACATGTGTCAGTCCAATTTTCCCAGCACCATTTATTAAATAGACTATCTTTACTCCTATGTAAATTCTTGCTTCCCTTGTCATAGATTAACTGTCCGTAAATGCTTGAATTTATTTCTGGGCTCTCTGTTCTGTTCCACTGATCTATGTGCCTGTTTTAATGCCAATACAATACTGTTTTGATTACTGTAGCCTTGTAGTATGTTTTGATGTCTGGTAGCGTGATCCCCCCAACTTTGTTCTTATTTCTCGGGATTGCCGAGACTATTCAGGATATTTTATGGTTCCATATAACCTTTAGGATTATATTTTCTATTTCTGTGAAAAGTGCTCTTGGTAGTTTGATGGGAATTGCATTGAATCTATATATTGCTTTAGGCAGTATGGACATTTTAACTATATTAATTCTTCCTATCCATGAGCATGGTAGGTGTTTCCATTTATTTGTATCTTCTTTGATTTCTTTCTTCAGTGTCTTATAATTTTCTGAGTACAGATCTTTTACTTCTTTGGTTAAATTTATTCCTACGTATTTTATAGTTCTTGAAGCAATTGTAAATGGGACAGTTTTCTTAATTTCTCCTTCGGTTAGTTTATTATTGGTATATGCAAATGCCACTGATTTCTGAACATTGATTTTATATCCTGCTACTTTACTGAATTCGTCTATCAGTTCCAATAGTTTTTTGATGGAGTCTTTCAGGTTCTCTAGATACAGTATCATGTCATCTGCATATAATGACAATTTTACTTCTTCCTTGCCAATTTGGACGCCTTTTATTTCTTTTTGTTGTCTGATTGCTGTGGCTAGATCTTCCAGAACTATGTTGAATAAAAGAGGAGAAAGTGAACAGCCTTGTCTTGTTCCTGATCTTAAGGGGAATGGTTTTAGCTTTTCCCCATTGAGTATGATGTTAGCTGTAGGTTTATCATACATGGCCTTTATTATGTTGAGACATGATCCCTGTATTCCCACTTTGCTAAGGGTTTTTAATACAAATGATGTCTGTTGGATTTTGTCAAATGCTTTTTCTGCATCTATTCATATGACCATGTGATTTTTATTCTTCATTTTGTTGATGTAGTGTATCACATTAATTGATTTACGGATGTTGAACTAGACTTGCATACTAGGAATGAAACCCACTTGATCATGATGTATCATCTTCTTAATATATTGCTGAATTCTGTTTGCTGATATTTTATTGAGAATTTTTGCATCTATATTCATCAGGGAGTTTGGCCTGTAGTTTTCCTTTTTTGTGCTGTCTTTGTCTGGTTTTGGAATCAGGGTGATAGTGACTTCATAAAAAGAATTTGGGAGCCTTCACTCCTTCTGGATTTTTTGGAATAGTTTGAGGAGAATAGGTGATAGTTCTTTTTTGAATGTTTGATAAAATTAACTTGTGAAGCCATCTGGTCCTGCGCTCTTGTTTTTTGAGAGCTTGTCAATTACTGATTCAATTTCCTTGGTAGTATTCAGGTTATTTAGATTTCCTGTTTCTTCTTGAGTTAGCTTTGGAAGGTTGTATGCTTCTAGAAAATTATCCATTTCTTCCAGATTGTCAAATTTGTTGGCATATAGTTGCTCATAGTAATTTCTTAGAATTTTTTGTATTTCTGTGATGTCTGTAGTCATTTCCCCTCTTTCGTTCCTGATTTTACTAATTTGAGTCCTCTCTCTCTTTTTTTTGATGAGCCTGGCTAGAAGTTTGTCAATTTTGTTTATCTTCTCAGAAAACCAGCTCTTCATTTCATTTATCTTTTGTATTGTTTTTCTGTTCTCTATATTGTTTATTTCCGCTCTGGTCTTTATTATCTCCTTTCTTGTACTCCCCTTGGGCGTCTTTTGCTGTTCTTTTTCCAGTTCCCTGAGGTGTAAGGATAGCCCATTGATTTGAGATTTTTCTTCCTTCTTTAGGTAGGCCTGCACTGCTATAAACTTCCCTGTTAGGACTGCTTTCGCAGCATCCCAGAGATTTTGGGTCGTGGTGCTTTCATTTTTGTTCGTCTCGAGGTATCTTTTGATTTCCTCCTTGATCTCATTTGTGACCCACTTGCTATTTAGTAGCATGTTATTTAGCCTCCATTTATTTGACAGCTTTCCAGGGTTCTTCTTATAATTGATTTCTAGTTTCATAGCATTGTGGTCAGAGAAGACACTTGAAATGATTTCAATCTTCTTAAGTTTATTGAGACTTGTTTTGTGGCCTAACATGTGGTCTATGTTAGAAAATGTCACAAATGTGCACTTGAGAAGAATGTATATTCTGTAGCTTTGGGGTGAAATGCTCTGAAAATGTCTGTTAAATCCAGCTGGTCTAATGTGTCATTTAAGGTCACTGTTTCCACATTGATTTTTCTGTCTGGAGGATCTGTCCATTGGTGACAACGGGGTGTTGAAGTCCCCTACTATGATAGTGTTACCGTTGATCTCCGTTTTTATGTCTGGCAATATCTGTTTTATATATTTAGGAGCTCCTATGTTAGGTGCATAGATGTTTACTAGGGTTATGTCCTCTTGTTGGATTGATCCCTTTATTATTTATTATGAAGTGTCCTTCTTTGTCCTTTATTATATTCTTCAATTTAAAGTCCATTTTATCTGATAAAAGTATCACTACTCTAGCTTTTTTCTCAGTTCCATTTGCATGAAATACTGTACTTCATCCCTTTACTTTCAGCCTGTATGTGTCTTTTGTTCTAAGGTGTGTCTCTTGTATACAGCGTATGCTGGGGTCTTGCTTTCTTATCCATTTAGCCACCCTATGTCTTTTGATTGGAGCATTTACTCCATTTACATTTAACGTGATTATTGATAGGTGCATATTTATTGCCATTTTGTTATTTGTGTTCCTAGTCTTCCTTAGTTAGGTTGTTTTTCTCTTCTGCTTAAAGAAGCCCTTTTAGCATTTCCTGCATAGCTGGCTTGGTGGTAATGAATTCCCTAACTTGTTCTTTTCTGGAAAGCTCTTTATCTCTCCTTCAATTTTAAATGATAACCTTGCTGGATACAGCAATCTCGGTGGTAGGCCTTTATTTTTCATCACTTTGAAAACCTCCTGCCACTCCCTTCTGGCCTGCAAAGTTTCTGTAGAAAAGTCGGCTGATAATCTTATGGGGGTGCCCTTGTAAGTAACTTGCTGTCTTTCCCTTGCTGCTTTAAGGATTTTGTCTTTGTTCTTAACCCTTGCCAATTTCACTATAATGTGTCTTGGTGTGGGCCTGTTTGGGATCATCCTGGTTGGAACTCTCTGCACTTCCTGGGCTTGTATTTCAATGTCCTTTGCAGGTTAGGGAAGTTTTCAGACATTATTACTCCCTTTCTTCTCCTTCTGGTATTCCAATGATTTGCTGGTTATCGCGTTTGATGTTGTCCCCCAGCTCTCTTAAACTATTTTCAATGTTTTCATTCTTTTTTCTTTTTGTTGTTCCGCTTGAGTGATCTCTGCTATCTTGTCTTCTAAGTCACTGATTTGATTTTCTGCCTCGTCCAACCTACTAGTAACTCCATCAAATTTGTTATTTAATTCAGTAATTGCATTCTTAAGTTCTAGCTGGTTGCTTTTCATGATTTCTCTATCCTTCTTTATATTTTCATTAATTTCCTTGCACATTCTAATAATCAGTGTTCTGAACTCTGTCTCCGATAGGTTGTTTACCTCTATTTCCTCTAGTTCCACTGATTCAGGAGGTTTCTTCTGTTCTTTTATTGGGTTGTGTTTCTTTATCTCCCCATTCTGGTTTACTCTTTGTGCTTGCTTTGATATAACAGATAGATCCCCCAGGTTTCTCAGTCTTTTCTGGGTAAACCTATACGTTGTGTGTCTTTAATATTTGAATTACTCAATCTCCCTATTCTCTTGTGCGTGTATATCTGAGGTGTTCCTTGTGTTGTGTCCTCACCTCTTGAAGTTTAGCTCTGATTACTTTTGGCTTGTCAGTAGATGGGATTGACTCCCAGGCTGATTAGCTGTGAGGATCAGCAGTGTCTGCAGTTTATGAGCTGCTGTGTGCGGGTTGACCTCCCTGATGAGGCTTGGACCCTTTGGCCCTTGCACCTGTAGCAACTTCCTTTTGGGTGTGACTCCTGTATGTCAAACTCAGAAATGCTCTGGTTTTATCTAAAGTTGGCCTCCCAGACAGACTGCCGGGGTTTAGGGGGCTGCGTGCACCCTGCAGCGGCTCAAATCTCAGGTCTGTCTCCCGGGGTCCTGTGTCTCTGCTTGGCGCATACTGCGTCCACCCCCCTACCCCCCAACCCCCAAGTATTCTTTATTCCCATGTTCATCTGGTTTCACGCTTTGGCCTCCGAGCCTGTGCGCGCTGCGGTATTCCTGCTGCTCTCCCGGAGTGTACCACATCTTCTTTACCCAATCATCTATTGAAGGACACTTTGGTTGTTTTCATGTGTTTGCCACCGTGAATAATGCTGCAATGAACATAGGGTTACATATATCTTTATGGATAGATGTTTTCATATATTTTTTTTTTTTGTAGATACCCAGGGGAGAAATTGCTGTGTCATATGGTCATTCTATTCTTTATTTTTCTGAGGAAACTCCATACTGTCTTCCATAGTAGCTGTACCAATTTATGCTCCACCAGCAGTGTACAAATGTTTCTTTTTCTCCACAACCTCTCCAACACTTATTATTTGTCTTGTTGATAATAGCCATTCTAATAGGTGTGAGGTGGTATCTCATTATAGTTTTGATTTGCATTTCCCTTATAACTAGTGAAGTAGAGCACTTTTTCACATATATGTCAGCCATTTGTATGTCTTCTTGGGAGAAGTGTCTGTTCAGGTCCTCTGCATATTTTTTAATTGGATTTTTTGTTGTTGTTGAGTTATATAAGTTCTTTATATATTTTGGACATCAACCCCTTATTGGACATGTTGCTTGCAAATATCTTCTCCCATTTGGTTGGTTGCCTCTTTGTTTTGTTGATGGTTTGTTTTGCAGTGCAGAAGCCTTTTAGTTTGATATAGTTCCATTCATATATTTTTGCTTTTACTTCCCTTGCCATTGAGGTCAAATTCATAAAATCCTCTCTGAACCCAAGGTCTATAAGTTTAGTAGCTATGCTTTTATTTATGCAATTTATTGTTTCAGGTCTTATACTTAATTAATTAGTAGATGTTTATTTAATAATTAGTTAATTAATTAAATAGTTATTATGTATTTAATTATGTAATATAGTTAATTTTGGTATATGGTGACAGACAGCAGTCTAGTTTTGTTCTGTTGTACATAGTCTTTCCAATTTTCCCAGCACCATTTATTGAAGAGGCCTTTTATTTCTGAATTGTATGTTTTTGTCTCCTTTGTCAAAAAATAACTGCCTATATATAGATTTATTTCTAGATTCTCAATTCTATTCCATTGGTCTGTGGGTCTGCTTTTCTGCCAAAACCATGCTGTTTTGATGACTGTCACTTTGTAGTACAGGCTGAATTCAGGGAGTGTGATACTTCCTGTCTCAGTCTGTTTTTCTCAGGATTGCTTTTGCTATTCAGGGTCTTTTGGGATTCCACACACATGTGATAATTTTTTGTTCTATTTTGTTTTAAATGTAATTGGGATTTTGATAGGGATTTCATTAAACCTGTGTATTGCTTTGGGTATTATGGCCATTTTATGTTGATTCTTCCAATCCCTGAACACGGAATGTCTTTCCATTTCTTTGTGTCTTCTTCAATTTCTTTTAAAGATGTCTTACAGTTTTCAGTATATAGGTCCTTCACATAGTTCGTTAAGTTTATTCCTAGGTATTTTATTGTTTTTGTTGTAATTGCAAAAGGAATTTTTTTTTTTTTTTCATTTTTTTCCCCCTGAAATTTCACTATTAGTATATGGGAATCCAATGGATTTTCGTACATTGATTTTGTATCCTGCAACTTTACTGTATTTGTTTATTGTTTCTAATAGTTTTTTGGTGGAATCTTTAGAGTTTTCTATATAAAGAATCATGTCATCTGCAAAAAGTGACAATTTGACTACTTCGTTCCCAATTTGGATTCCTTTTATTTCTTTCTCTTGCCTGATTGCTCTCCTAGGATTTCCAATACTATGTTGAATAACAGTGGTGAGAAGGGGCATTCCTGTTATTTCTGATCATAGAGAAAAAATGTTCAGTTTTTCACCCTTAAGTATATTAGCTGAGGATTTGTTGCATATGGCCTTTATTATGTGGAAGTACTTTCCTTCTATATCCATTTATTAAGTGTTTTAATTATAAATGAATGTTGTGTCTTATCATATGCTTTTTTTGTATATATTGATATGATTATATGATTTTTATCCTTTATTTTGTTTATGTGGTGTATCACTTTGATCAATTTGCATATGCCCCTTGAACAAACTTCACTTGATCATGACATATTATCTTTTAAATGTATTGTTGTATTCGATTTGATGGTATTTTTTTTTTAGGATTTTTATATCATTATATTGGTCTGTAATTTTCTTATTTTTATTATCTTTACCAGGTTTTAGTATCAGGGTAATTAATACTGGTCTCATAATGTAAATTAAGAAGTATTATTGCCTCTTCTTCAATTTTTTGGAAGATTTTGAGGAAGACAGGTATTACATCATGTTTGAATGTTTGGTAGATATCACTGGTGAAGCCATCTGGTCCTGGGCTTTAGGTTTTGGGGAGATTTTGGATGATTGTTTCAATTTCCTTACTTCATTGGTCTATTTCAATTTTCCAGTTCATGATTCAGTCTAGGAAGGTTATATATTTCTAAGAACATGTCCACTTCCTCTAGGTTATTGAATTTGGTGGCATAGTCCTTCATTGTATTCTTATATGATCCTTTGTATTTCTGTGGTAGCCATAGTAACTTCTCTTTCATATCTGATTTTTTTTATTTGTGTATTTTCTCTTTTTTCCTTACTCTAGCCATGGGTTTGTGAATTTTATTATTTTTTTCAAAGAACCAGCTCTTTGTTGCATTAATTTTTTCTATTGTCTTTTTGTTCTCTATTTCAGTTAATTCTGCTCTAATTTTTATTATTTACTTACTTCTGCTGACAGGATTTCATTTGTTCTTCTTTTTCTAGTTCTCTCAGATGTAATGTTAGGTTGCTTATTTGGGATTTTTCTTGTTTCACGAGATAAGCTTGTAATGATATAAATTTCCCTCTTACTTCCTTTGCAGCATCCCAATAATTTTGATAGGTTGCATTTTCATTCTCACTTGTTTCTATGTATTGTTTGATCTCTCCTCTTTTTTCTTTTTTGACCCAGTCATTGTTTAGTAGCATGTTGTTTAATCTCCATGTATTTGTGTTTTTTTCCTGCTTTATTTTTGCAGTTGATTTCCAATTTCAAAGTATTGTGGTCAGAGAATATGTTGGATATGATTTCAATCTTCTTAAATTTGCTGAGGCTAGTTTTGTGTCCCAACATATGGTCTATCCATGAGAATGTTACATATGAACTAGAAAAAAAAAATAAAAAAATATATATAGTCTGGTGTCCTAGGATGAAAGGATCTGTAAATGTCTATTATGTCCATTTGGTCTAATGTATCATTTAAGGCTGATATTTCCTTATTAATTTTTTGTTTGGAGTATCTATCCACAGTTATCAAGGAGTATGTAGTTCCTCTACTATGATTGCGTTTTTGTCAGTTTCTCCCTTTAGTTCTGTTAGTAGTTGTTTTGTATATTTTGGTGCTCACTGATTGGGAGCATATATATAGATAAGTGTTATGTCTTCTTGTTGTATTGTCCCCTTTATAAATGTCCATCTTTGTCACTTGTTACCTTTTTTATCCTGAAATCTATTTCATCAGATTTAAGTATGACTACACCTGCTTTTTGCTGAATATCATTTGCTTGGAGTATTGTTTTCCACCCTTTGAGTCTATATTTGTCCTTCTAACTGAGATGTACCTTTTGGAGGCAGTATATGGTTGGGTTTTGTTTTTTGATCCAATCTGCTGACTCTGTGACATTTTATTGGTGAATTCAGTGCATTTACATTTAGAGAGATTATTGATATATGAGGATTTCCTATAGCCATTTTATATTTTGTTTTCTGGTAACTTGGTGTCTCCATTGTGTCTTTGTCTTTGTGTTCTGTCTATTATTTTAGTTTGGTGGTAGTCTATGATTTTTTTTGGCTAACTCTTTTTTTATGTTATGTGTCTCAGTTCTGAATATGTTTTTGAGTGGTTACCATTAACTTTATGTAAAAGAAGGTTTCATATATAAAGTAGTCCTTTTTCTTCAGCATTCATCTTATCTCTATTTCTCTTTTGCAAACTCAGACACTTATTCCCTCTTCTTTTATGTGTGGTTTTTGTTTTGTTTTTCAAATTATCTCTATTTATGCTGTGAGTTCATTTCTGAGTTGCTATAGCAAATTGTCTTCTTCTCTTTTTCTTTCTTATGTTTTTATCTCCTTTACCCTTCATGTTATATTTAAGTGTATAGTGCCCTATTCTGAGTAAGAGTTGCTATTTATTTCTTCTGTCTGTTTGTTAGTCATTTTACCCAAGGTTCTGTATTTTTTTGTCTTCTTGATCCAGGTATAATAACTCACTCAGTATTACCTGTAATGCAGGCCTTGTGGTGGAAAATTCCCTCAGTTTCTTTATATCTTGAAAGGTCTTTATTTCTCCTTCATATCTAAATGATAACTTCACTGGATATATTATTCTTAGCTGTTAATTTCTCTCTTTTAATAGTTTGAATATTTGATGCCACTCCCCCCCTGGTTTGTAGAGTTTTCTGCTGAAAATCTGATGATAATCTAATGGGCTTTTCTTTGTAGGGTATTTTTTTCTTTTATCTGGCTGTCTTGAGAATTCTTTCTTTGTCATTATTTTTTGACAGTTTCAATACACTGAGCCTTAGAGAAAGCCCTTTAGGATTGAGATAATTAGATGTTCTGTTAGATTCGAGGATCCAGTTCTTTCCTCAAGTTTGGGAAATTCTCATCAACTATTTGTTTGAATAGGCTTTCTGTGCCATTCTGCCTGCTTTCTCCTTCGGGTATGCCCATTATTCTTATATTGCACTTTCTGATTGAGTCAGATAGTTTTAGTATAGTTCTTTCATTCTTTTAAACTCTTGTTTCTCTCTTCTTCTATCTGTATCATTTCCAGATTTCTATCTTTGATATCAGTAATTCTTTCCTTCATTTGGTCAGCTCTATTTCTTAAGCTTGCTCTTTCATTGTTCGTTTCTTTTATTGAGTTCTTCAATTCCAGAATTTCTATTTTGTTCTTTTCTAAAATTTCAATTACTTTGGTGAAATATTAATTTTTTTCATTGATTTTATTTCTGAGTTTATTAAACTACCTTCCTATGTTTTCTTCCATCTCATTGAGTTTTTTCAGAACTGCAATCTTGAATTCTCTGTTGCTTAAGTCACATATTTCCATGTCTTTAAATTTATTTTCTGGAGATTTTTTATTTTCTTTCTGATTTGCCTTGTTATCTTAGTTGGTCAGGGTAATTGATGGATTATTTTTCTTCCTAGGCATCTATGATAATGAATTCTGCAGCAGGTTGATACAAAGAGGTTTTTCTTTTCTTTTCCAGTACGTAGCACTGGGGCATTTTATTTTCTCTTACTCTGTTCTGGATTTTCAAGGTGAGAGATTCCCTGGGGAGGTGGGCATCTCTTGTGTTACCAGGTGGCCTTGGTCTTAGCTGTACCACCCCCATGGGAAAATATGTGGTCACCGGGGTTCTGAGCTCCTGAAATCCCAGTGTTGCCCCTGCAGCCAGATATAGAGCTGTGAGCCTCAGCAGCCCTGGGTGCCCCTGCTGGGATCAGCCATGAAAGTTGGGGGTGGTGTAGGTTGTGAGAGACTGATGGTGTTCCTGGTTTTATTTTCCTCTGAGTAATAGAAACTGTTGGAACACAGATGCCTCATCCCTTTATCTCCCCTCTTGTCACTGGGATTAGCTACAGTGAGCTTAGGAACTATCTCTCCAGTTCTTAAGGCTGTAGATATTCAGCTCTTTAACCTGACACTGCTACAATTTCTTCTGGGATCCACTGCTAGCCCTGGGGATGCAGCAGAGGTGAGCTTTGGGACGGTGGAGGAAGGTGACCAGGCTCTGTGACTTTGTTTTCTGCCTGGCAGTGAGGGCTGCTAGACCACACCTGTAGCACTTCTGCATTCAGTCTCTGACCGGAGGTCTTTGCCCCATTCACTGGGCACAGCCATATTATATGCTGATCACTCTGGCAGGAATGCTTGGCGTCACAGAAAGTGCATCTGCAGCCTGAATCCCCCTCTCCTGGGACTGCAGTGAGCTAAGAGCTGTGTTCATAGAAGTGAGCTCCAGGTTGTATCTGCTCACCCATCTCTGTTCTTCCCCCTTCCCTCCTCCTATGTTTGCCCTAATTTGCCTACCTACAGATGTTTCATTGTGTGGATCTCTCAGATGTGTTTGTGTGTTGCACAGGGAAACTTTTGTTGAATTATAGCTGTTCAATTTGTTGTAACTTCAAGGAGAGAGATAAAGGGGGACCCCGCAAGCCACCATGTTTCTGACGTCCCCATAGTTTTGATCAAATATGGAAATTTTCTGGTGAATATTTATTAATATTTTTCTGTCCCCACTTTTCTCTCATCTTTAGACCTCAATGAAATAAATTCAGTTGGCCTGTTAATACTTTCGCAGGTCACTGATTCTGTGTTCTTTTATTTTTCAGTCTTCTCTACACATCATTTGGGAGAGTGATTATTGCTATGTCTTTAAGGTGAAGCATATTTTCTTTTACAGTGTTCAGTATGCTGATAATCCTATTCAGTGCATAATCTAATATTTCAGATATTGTCATTTTCACCTCTAGAAATTCCTTTGAATTTTTTTGTTTCTCCCATTTCTCATTATGATTTTTTTTTTTAAAACACATCCTGTGCTTACGGAACATATTCAAGATAGCTGTTTTAATGTCTCTTGTATATTATTTTCATCATCTTTGCTGTTTCTACATCTGGTTATATTAAGTGATTATTTTTTCTGATTGTGGGTAATATATTCTAGCTTCTTCATGTGTCCTGTAATTTTAATTGGATTATGGTCACTATGAATTTTACATTGTTGAGTGCTATATTGCATTCCTTTAAAGAAATTAGAATTTTATGGTATACAGTTACACTACTTTACATGTTTGATTCTTTTGAGGTTTGTTTTTAAGCTCCTTATAGAAGATCTAGAAGGGCCTTTATTCCTGGGCTAATTTAGCCCCATAACTAATCCATGGCTCTTCTGAGGTCTCATGTGACTGCCTGATACATTCAAAACAGTCTGCATTCTGACTTGAAGAACGTTGAACAATTCTAAGACTTTAGTTAGCTCTGCAAATTGCACATCTGGCAGACTTCTAGTAATTGTTCTTTACTAAAAAGTAGTTCTTATCTGGCCTCAGTGGGGTTGTAGTGAGAATATATAAAAATCTCCCAAAACTCAATAAGAAAATAAACAATCTTCATAATGGGCAAAATATTTGAACAAACATTTCACTGAATATGATATACAGATGACAAATGAGCCCATTTAAAAGTACTCACCATTATTACTTATTAGGAAATGCAAATTAAAAACACAATAATATACTGCTGTACACCTAATGAAAGGTCTAAAAAACCCTGACAATACCAAGTATTGGTGAAAATTTGGAGCAACTAAAACTATCATATATTGCCTATTTGAATATAGAATGGTACAACCACTTTGGAAAACATTTTGGCAATTTCTTAAAAACATAACATACACTTATCATATTTTACCCAGGCATTCATGCTGATTTAGTTACCCAGAATGAAATGGGAGCATACGTTCCTACAAATACTTATTTGTCCATTAATGTTTATAGAAACTTTATTTGTAATAGCCAAAACCTGGAAATGACTCAAATGTCCAGCAGCAGGTGAATGAATAAACAAATTACGATATATCCATACAATTAAAAAAAAATGATTCAGGGCCGGCTGAGGGGTGCGGTGGTTAAGCACTGGCCTGGGAAGCCAGCGGCCCCAGTTCAGTCCCACATATGAGGGCCAGTGACACTGCCCTCAAAACAAACAAACAAACAAACAAACAAACAAAAAAACACACACAAAAAGATAATCAATTGGAAAAAAAAAGATAATCAGGTATAATCTCTAAGAAAAAGAAATGATTCATACATGCAATAACATAGACAAATCTCAAAATGATTGTGCTAAAAAGCAAGAAGCAGACCAAAACCAAAGAAACAAAAGAGTCTATGCTTCTCCCTATCATTGCATTATACAACATCCTTGAAAATATAAATATCTTTATGTCATGATGGTTACACTTGTAATATTGTGCAATCTAAATACAGGACTTTCCCTGGTCTTAGAGGAAAAGCTTTCAACCTTTCACTATCAAGTGTAATGTTAGCTACGGGTTTGTCATATGTACTTTTTTATACTGAGGTATGTTCCTTTTATACCCAATTTATTGAGTTGTTTCCTTAACATGAATGGCTGTTGTATTTTGTCAGATGCTGGTTTTGCACCTATTGAGATGATCATATGATTTTTATCTTTTGTTCTATTAAGATGATAAATCACATTTATTGACTTTTATATGTTTGAACCATTCTTGCCTGCCAGGGATAAATCCTGCTTGATCATGGTGTATGATCCTTTTGATATGGTGCTGAATTTGGTTTGCTCATATTTTATTGATAATTTTTACATCTGTATTCATCAGGAATATTGTCCTATAGTTTTCCTTTTCTGTACTGTCTTTATCTAGCTTTGGTACCAGAGTAATGCTGGCCTCATAAAATGAGTTTGAGAGTGTTCTCTCCTGCTAATTTTTTTGAAAGAGTTTGAGAAGAATTGATGTTAATTTTTTAAATGTTAGGAACAAAATTTTTTAACAGTGAAAATAAAGCTGCAATAACTAAATCATTAGAATCAATCTTATAATGGGATCTGTGCTAGTGAATGTCCTTGGACCTTGCAGAGGCCATGCGACACTATTGGTCCCAAGGTGAAAGAGAGACGGGAGCCAAAGGAAGATGGTGCAAAGGGATTTTGTGAGTATCTATTCACTAATATGGCAGGTTTGTGTAACTACCTCCTCCATATTGTCACAATTTCTCTTATTTTTTCTTAAGTCTGATTCTTACGAACCTTTTCTTTTGATTACTCTGTGTGGGTATCTTCCAATTTTCCCTTCCATGCTCACTCTCTGCCCTGTCTTTGCCCCAGAATGCTAATCCACATCAGGCTCCCTGTTCCTCTGGTTTTAAGTTGAATTTGGTGAACAGAGAGAATCACAGAGGTAGGAGGAGGAAGAGAGTGAGTCAGAGTATTTTATTCCCCTGGTTTCCACTCCTCAGGGTCACCTTGGGCTTGTTGCTTCCTCTTCAAATGATGAAATGCAACAGTTACTCCCATGTGGCCCTCTTCACTTAATTTTGTTTGTCTCCAGGTTCTAGTTAACCTCTTCATTCCCTCACTGCTTCAGGCCTGAGGGTGAATAGAATCATTATATGTGATTTCCCTGATGCCTGCTTAAGCCTCTATAAATAACCCCTTTATTAAACTCTCCTCAAATTCTCCAGTTTTAGTGTGCCAGCTGTTTCCTGCTGGGACCCTGACTGATATAATCGCTAAGCTCACCATCTTGCTCTCTTCCTTACTCTATTATCCATTCTTTATTTGAAGGAAACCAAGGATGAATGTCTTTCCCTTGCAATAGCATATGTTTTAGTTAGTTTGTTTTTTATTTGGTTTGTTTGTTTGATTTGTTTTAGGTTTCAAGGAGCTGAGACATACTCATGCTACCTTAAGTATATAGGAGTTTATTGTAAGGTCATAAACAGAAATAAAGAAGATGGTAATTCCTATCAAAAAAATTAGCCTTTATAGAAGAGCTGATACTGCATAAAATTAGATCTCAGGGGAACTGCAAGGCAGTACAATTTCTGTTAAGTTACAGTTGCTTTTCTTTTTTTTTTTTCATTAAAATTTATTGGGATGACAATGGTGAGTAAAGTTACATAGGTTTCAAGTATATAGTTCTATAATACAACATCTATATATCACATTGTGTGTTCACCACCCAGAGTAAGTTCTGCTTCCATCACCTGCAGAGCAACAGGCACTCCTATATGCACAGAGGGTGCCAAAAAAATGTATGTACATTTTAGAAAAGGAAAAAACTGTATTAAAATTGTAATACAATGAATGACACTAGCATTCATTTGATTAACGCCATCTTTTGAGTGAATGTCATACTACACATTGCTTCTGTAATTCAATTCAACTTCAAAAAATAATACATAAATAACACCTCTAAAAATGTGTACAATTTTTTGGCACGCCTGGTATTTTTCTAGCTTATCGTTTGACCTTAACTTTCTTTGGGAGGTCAAGGGATCATATGCATACCCTTTGAATATATTTAAGCCCCTATCTTAGTGGCTAAGTGTTCTGGATCTAGCATCTGGAGCCCTGGCTTGAATCTTGACATGACTTAACTGGCAACAAACATTTGGGCAAGTTACTTAATATTTTCCAAGACTTAGTGCACTTACAAAATAGGAACAATGACTAGTCTTACTGCATTTGATTCTTCAGAAAAATTTAATCTGAAAAAGATGTACTGGGCAAAGAATAAATGCTCAGCAAATGTAAGGTACTGCTACTATCATTTTCATTAGAAGCAAAATTGTTTTGACAATGACTTGGGGGAAGATAAGTCACTGAACCTTAGTCTGGTGAGGAGCTCAAGGCAATAAGACAAACCCCTGATGCTTGCATAGTGTAGCAAAGGAGTTTTGTGGGCAAGGACTACGTACAAAGTTGCTGAAATTTAGAATTAAGATCATCTCTAGTTAGGGTGCCTTGGGAGACTAATTACAGCACCAGCTGTACAGTGAACCCTGATAAACCTTGTTCCTCAGTTACTAGTTAGGGCTCACTCACTCCTCCATGAAGTTGGGTTGAAATAATTTTTCAGCTCTAGAAAGCAGACAGTGATTCATTCCTTACAGCAGTGATTCTATATTCTTTCTTTAGTATGATGATAGCTTTGTACTTTGTCTGTACTATATTGTGAGTATTAAAGTTTAGCATCTAAGTCTTCAATTCTCTATGTCTCAAGTTTAACCTCTTTCAGATAAGGATATGTACAGGTGGTCACCATCTTTCCTACTGGGGAGAAGTTTCCTATTAGCTCACGTCATGGGCTAAGGGATACCTGTGTACTGGCTGCCTTTGGGTCTGGAGTCCATTTCTTATTGAATCAGCCAATAGCTAGTTTGAGGGGTGTTATGGCAGTAGCATGGTGACTTATGTGAAATTAGTTAAGAAGGAGATTTTAGGCTGGAGCCCATTAGAAAGAGCTTTGCAAGTAATAGGTATATAAGAGATTAGCCAGTAAAGGATACAAATTCTGCCACCTGAATGAATTTTATGGTATGTAAGTTATACCTGAATAAAGCTGTTTGGTGGGAGTGGAGCAGAAAAGGCAAATGATACTGAGTAGGGTGTGTATAGTGATTTTGGGGTACATCATCCAACAACATAGTGGCCCTCTACTATGTGTAAAATACCATACTAGCTATTGAATATAAAATATAAATAGATATATTCCCTGACCTTCTTGAAATAATATATGGGGTATTAAACCCATATTTCACTTTTTGGTGGAAGTGCAATGTAGATGGAATTGTAGTATAGATTTTGTTTCTCTGGGCATGTCATAAAAAGCCGTATTTCTGTATCTTGTCCACTATGTATGAAAATATTTCTAGAGTGACATAGAGTATAGAAAATATTTATAGAGTGACAAGAAAATTATGTTTCAGATCAGGCAAAGTTCCCTTTGGGCTATCACTTCAAATATTGAGTATAATTATAACTTTGGTGACTTGTTGTCTAACTGACAATATAAAACTAACTGTACATGTTTTTTCATGTCCTGGAGATGTCAGAGAAATAAGTCTTGCCCTCACGACAATGAAAATACTTTTGAACTTTCTACTGTCATAGGTATATATCTTGTAATTCTTTTCATGGTCTTGGAGCAATCTGTTTAATTTATCATTATCCATGACCCATCTCTCTCTTTCTCTCTCTCTCTCTCCTGACTCTTTCTTTCTTTCTTTCTTTCTTTCTTTCTTTCTTTCTTTCTTTCTTTCTTTCTTTCTTTCTTTCTTTCTTTCTTTCTTTCTTTCTCTCTCTCTCTCTCTCTCTCTCTCTCTCTCTCTCTCTCTCTCTCTTTCTTTCTTTCCTTCTTTCTCTATCTAAGTTGAAAATGGGTGACAGAGTATGTAACAAACCACTGACTTTGGTTTTCCTACAGAAGCATTTCCAGCTATAACATTAAATAAACAGTCATTATCACTTTTTCTTTATGGAAGTATATATAGTTGATACTTTACCATATTTACATATCATTCAACATTTATTAGTTTATCTATTCAGAAGACATATTTTCAGTACTATGTCAAGCTATGGTCTTGCTACTGGATATACAAATGCAAACTGTAGGTCCTTTTTATTTTATTTTATTTTTTTAGAGAGCAGTGTCACTGGCCCTCATATGTGGGATCCGAACCAGGGCTGCTAGCTTCCCAAGCCAGCTCTTAACCACTGCGCCACTCGGCCGGCCCCAAACTGTGGTCCTTTTTAAAAAAGTACTGTCCAGTGAGTGATACACAGTGTTCTGCAATGTGGTCTTCTCTCTAAATTTTGTAAATGCATGCATGTTATAGTGTTTCAAAACAGGAAAATAATAGTTTAATTCACAAAATCAATCAGGGGCTATATTATTTCAAAGTCAAGGCGTGTTCACTCTCCTAGTAAATGTATCACTCTGTGTGAGTTTTTGCTGCATCAGACTCAGCTATGAGCCCACTGTGGTACCTCAGATATAGAATATTGGAATGAAAAATATTCTGAGTTAAAATGAGGTAAATTATGACAAACTGTCCTCCAAAATTGTTGTAATAATTTGCATTCTCTTTTGTTCTAAACTTGGGAGACATTTATTTACTTTCCCATATCACATTCATTGATCTTATATCTCCTCAGGAAAACACAGCACTATTGAGTGACTATTACATCTTATGGAGAACTTCAATCATTGGTTACAATGTTAAGAGCTAATTTTCATTCTTACCTATACTGTAAAAAATGCACTTCTCAAAAACTCGCCAATCCTGGATATTATAAATTTTAGATGATGTTTTAAGCTAAGCTCAATGTGTAAAACCGATTAAGGCTGAGCTGCCCTTGAATGAAATGGGAGTCCAGCTCGGGAGGCTGCTAAGCCCTGCCTACTTGGTTTTCCCTTTCCTTTCCCTTTGGGTCCTTGGTAGCAATCCTCAAAAATCCCAGGACTCTATTAATCATAGTTTGAAAATCATGGTTTTTCTAGTTTGTCTTTTGTGGCTGGAATTAGTTGGTCTCTCATGAGTAATATTGACATATCTTTTCTGGCATTTGAAGTAAAGATACTTAGCTTTCAAATTAGCAATGTGTTTCTCTTGTTGGTAATCTTTGAGCTGTGGTGGTATTTAAATATTATTTCTAGTTCTCCAGGCACAAAATAAGAGTTATTGTATGCTCATGCATTATTTTTCAAAAACATACTAAGATCTCAGTAGGATGCCAATATAAAGAGTTTTATTACCTACAGTGCTCAAATGCCACCTTCATTACAAATCAAGCGATCTATGTCACATTGACTCCTTCAGGTCACAAGAGAAACATTTAGCAAACTCGAAGGGTAACATCTCTAAATTTAATACATTGGTGTGTTCTATTGTGGCCTGAAAGGCTTTTCAAAGGACTGAAATAATTTTTATGGAAATATTTATGCTTAGATTGGAAGATTTGTAAATATCAGCACAATCCAGGGAATGCCTGGGGTTCTAAATGCACTGCATTAGCTTATACCAAGGTAGAATTTGTACAGATATACTAGTGACAATGGATATTTTGGATCATGGTCTCCACTTACTTTTTCCATGAAGGCACATCCTGAAATTTCATTAAGTATGCATTGGCTTATAAACATGGTCTGAAGCACTGTGATATGCTTACTACATATAAACTCTACTAAAAGGTGATGGATTCCCAGTTCCTCTCAACTTGGAGAAAAAGTGGAGGAGAGAGCAGCAGTATCCTGTCAATCTAGGAACTCAACAAAGTGGCCACTATCACAGAGCAGTCATCTAGCTTTGCTTTCAGACAGAAATGATTGTGTCAATGACTACTATAGGAAGCCCCCAGTAATCCCCATCTGCTGGTATTCATATCCTGAGTCAATCCCTCCCAATGAGTGTGGGCTAGACTGAGTGACTTACTTCTAATGAACAGAATATGGCAGAAATAATGGGATGTCTCTGAGATTAGATTATAAAGGACTGCACTTCTATCTTGGGTACTGATGAAGACCCTAATAGTGAGAGAGCAAGTCTTCTCAACAACCACATGAATGGGGTTGGAAGTGGATCCCCCTCAATCCTCTTCCCATCAAGGTTTTGGATGAGACATGCCCCCATTTATGGTTTGAATGAAAGCTCATAAGAGATTTTGGGACAGATGCCCTCAACTAAGCTACCCCTGGAATCCTAATTCAAAGAAATGGCTTTTGTTGTTGTTGTTATTTGGGGGTTAATTTTTTACATAGCAATAAACAAACAATACAGACTGTTAAAAATACAAGTCCTTTTTATACATCATGAGCAGAATAAAGGTGAAGAAAGGTCTATGCTAAGTGGTTTCCTTTTAGTGAAATTTGAGGAACCTTGCTCTTTGATGATAACTCACCCAACAGAGAGGTAATTCACTTGGTCAATCTGTCACCTCACATTTCAGTACAGCGATCATCATCACTAATGTTACAGCATCTTGGTCTACTGACCAAAGTAAAGAGCATTTAACTGACACTACCCAAGTCTTATCTAAGACCAAGGTCCCAGGAGACAAACTAGGGACTGCAACCCTCTCCAGAGTTTAGAGGTTAATAGCATCATGGTAGTGATGCTCTATATATTAGCTTATTTAATTTTCACAGGAACATTATTAAATAACTATTATCATCATTATTTTAAAGATGTGGAAATAAATTCAAACATGTTACTACCTTGTTCAAGGAATCATGGGTAGAAAAACTGTAGAGAGAATTAAAATTCAGGTCTGCCTTGCTCCAAAGCCATAACTCTTTCCACTTTATTATTCCTTCTTTAAGTGTTGATTTGAAACTTCAAGTGAACAGGATGAACATGCAGGTGATTGCTCCAGGTGTATGACTTCAAAGAAGTGTGCAGATTTAAACTTACATGTTTTACAGGGAACCCAAAAAGCTTGTGAGAAGGTAAGGGTATACTTCAAGAGAGAGACAATAAAGCACTGGAAAATGCATCAGTGAAGCCAAGAATGAAAAGAAGTCAACCTAGTACCATACGTTCATGCTATCTGACACAGCTCTGCCAATTCTAAGATAAAATGAACTGCCACCTACACTTCATTTGACCTTTTTTATTTCTAACTTACTGTCACTAAGGAAGGACCCTGGAGCAGGAGGTTGTTATAAATCTGAATATGCATCACCATTATAGCAAATAATTTATTTGCCTACAGGTTCTATTTTGTTGCATTTTGTTAGCCAAAATATCAGTGACAGTTTTTGTCATTATTTTCCTTTTTTTCCAAGTAGTTACAATCTTTATGAAATTGAATTTAAATAATTATATCCTTCTGGGATTTACTTTTTTAGAAGCATTGTGTGTAAGGCTGAATTTATGATGCTTCACTTAACATCACTGAAGGAAAGAACAGATACTAAAATATTTTGAGCTGGAGCTTTACATAGACAAAGAGAAACTTCAGATACTGATTACTAATTACATTCATTTTTTTTTTTTTTTTTTGAGGGCAGTGTCACTGGCCCTCACATGTGGGACCCGAACCGGGCCACTGGCCTCCCAAACCAGCACCCAACCACCACGCCACTCAGCCTGCCATACATTCATATTTTGTACCAAAAAAATTAGGAGTTGCAAATACATTTGACAGTTTTTGAAGTTGGACATTAAATCCTTTGTGGAATTTATAAAGTTTGAAGCTGATTATTTTGGGCAGTAAGGTGAATCTCATTCTGAATTGCTGCCTCAAGAGTTCTGGGAAAATAAGGGAGATATTGAGAGTCTGATCTGCATGGAGATATACAAACATGACTGATGGAGGAACTTAAAACACTGGGGCTGAGGTTTTTAAAATAAGTTTTGTCGGGGAAGAAAGGTCAATGCTGATACCAGCCTGTAAAACTTGAGAGTCATAGTTCCTAAGCTTCCTCTTGGAACCCTGGGCTTGAATAAAACTTGGTGTTGTGTCCTTTAACTGGTAGTGACATCAGACTAATCTAAAGTGCTGTAGAATTAAAGGGCCAGGCTACTCTTTGGAAGCCTTGTAAAAGGGACAATTCCTTCCCTTCTATCTGAGGTCTGTGGTCAAAGTGGTTAGGTGGAGAGGTCAATAAAAATGATGATGGTGAGCTTGGGGGTTGCAGCAAGATCAGCATCTATAGTCTTGATGGGAGTTGCTGAAGTAGGACTTTGGATGTGTCTGATTTGATACCATGGAGATTTCATGACCTTAAAAACAGCTTTAGGTACACATATAATAAATACTTCATGTTTTGAAAAGTAAACGTATAATTTATATCTTAGCATCAAGTTACAATGTAAAAATGTGCCTGTATTAATTTGGCTAGTCAGGTCATCATGTACCTGGAAGCTGCACATACTAAAAAAAGATCTCATGAGTCAGCACGTAGGGTACACAGGCAGTGCTTTCAAGAAGGCAACAGTTTCACAGGGAAAATGAAAGCTCTTGTAATTGTTGCCTTCTTTTCCCCTACAGCTCTTCTCCTCTTACAGCCCTTCTCCCTACCCCAAAGCACCACGTTAAGTTGATGTGGCCTTTGGAAATGATGCTGGTCTTTTGTGGAGACTTGTGTTGGGAGATAAGGTATGAAAGAGTCTAACATTTATTGAACATTTACTATATTCCAGATACTGCACTAGTTGCTCTTTGATTTCCACTTAATCCCCACAAAATTCCACAAGTTAGATAACACTGGCCTCATTTATAAAGATTAGAAATTGAGGGGGAAAGGCTAAAAACTGAGGGGAAATATGCTATAGTTATTGTTTGAGTGTGGTTTGAACTTAGGTTCATCCAACTCAGGGTATTGTCTCAAAAATTTGTGAAGTTATATGTCTGTCTCCTTGAGATGTTCAGACATTCTGGAGCTTCAGGAATTATACTCTTCTAGGCTACCTTTTATTCAGTGTGTGAGTGTATGTGTGTGCGCGCGCATGCATGTGTCCTGGCATGCGTGCACGCACACGCACACACACATACACATACCACATTTGTATGCATCTGTGTGTAATAGCTTTGATAAGTGGGTGAAACTTCGGGTATTCTTATCATAATTCAGAGGTATATTAGCAACATATTTAACTGCGTTGTTGAATTTTGCCTTGAGATAGCTCTACTCTAAATTAGAAATGTTTTCTTGAGGATTGTTTGTATGATATTATTTTTGAGCCAAGTGCCGTAAGGGTGTAGCAACTGGAATTGAGAAAAAGAATTATAGTTTGAGGCAGATCCTATAGATTAGATGGCTAAAATACATTTGAAGGTCAATGCAAAAGGAAAATTGGAGTTCTTTCCACCCTTGCTTATTTATGCATAGCAGGTATAAGTAATAGCATAAGGGAGGGGAGGAGGAGATCAGGAAATAAGTTTTAAATACAAATATTGTCTGTTTTGTCTCTTTTTCCCAATGAAACCTTTATGTTTTTCATGTCATTATTCTTTTCATTATTTTTTTTGTCATTCATGTATTTTTCAAGTTTTTTTTAAGGTTTATTTGGACTCTCCTATTATACATGTGACCGTGGAAGAATTATTAATCTCTCCTTTTTTTCCCCTCAAAAGTGTCCCTGTTGAATGATCAGTTATATGATCCCCCTATTTGTTGAACACCTTCTATGTGCTAGGCCCTGGAGATAGACACAAAAGTGAACAAAATAAACATAGTTCTGTATCCTCAAGGAGCTTACGTTCTAGTGGAAAGTCCAGGCTCCTCCTCCAAAAAAAAAGTCACAGAAAAAATAAACAAAAGAATTACATGGTAATATGAAAGAATAAAGCCAGGACCTGAGCTAATCATTGAGAATGGAGGGACATCTTTATTTAGAAGAACTAGAGAAAGACTTTCTGAGGGGGTGACACTTAGGCAATACCTAAGGGATGAGGAGTTAGCCCCATAAAATCAGGGGAAGAATATCTCTGGCAGGGAGTGGCAGAGATTCTGTTGGGTTGTTGGAAAAGTCATGACGTATTTTTTCTATGTTTTTCCTTGCAAAAATGAGTCACAACTTTTCTGACAACCCAATAGTACCACAGCATATTTGAGAAATTGAAAAAAATACAGTAAGGATATAGTACAGTAGCAAAGAAGATTGGTATAAAGTGGTACAAGGCCCAGATCAGGTAAGATCTAGGATTCAGACTACAGTAAGAACCTGGATCGTATTCTAAACATAATAGGGAGCCACTGAAGGTACCTTAAAATGTTTTTGTTGTCATTTCTAAGCATAGATTTTCTTTTTAAATTGTACAGCATTTAGTTGTTTGTATTTTAATACATAGAAATGAAAAATTAAATGATCTATAATCTTTATGCCCAGGTAGCCTGATGATATTTTGATTGAAAAGTTTTGTGTTTATACATTTAAATATATATACACGTATACACATGCATGCACACACGCATATTTCTTTCCCTGGTGCTCTTTCCCTTTTCCCAAAAATAGTCACTATTAAATATTTTCTTGTGTTCAAAATCTTATACAAATGCTTACATATTTGTATATATAACAAACAAATGGGATTATGTTTATATCATGTTCTTCACTTTATATTTTCACTTGATATCAATACTCAAAGAATGTGTAATTCTTATAAAAAGTTGTATAATATTCTATTTTATGGGTGTGAGAGTTTTCTTTTTTTAACCAGTCACCTACTGACTGATATTTGTGTAGCTTTTCTTTTTTGTTTTGTCATAATAAACAATATTGCCGAAAACATCTTTGCTTATATATAAATTTTGGGACATTTTTTACAAGTGTCATTATTGAGTAACATTATTTTGTGGTTTTAAACTTTGAAAGCTTGCCAAATTGTCCTTCCAGAATGATTTCATCAACTTAAAACCACTCTGTCGAAGTTTATGACAGTGCCTGTTTTCCTGCCCCCTCTTGAATGCTGGATACCATTAAATACTGGTATCCTAATTGCTAAATAGAAAATGATTTCTCAATGTCTTTTGAAATGAACTTCTTTGAATCGTAAATAAGACTGTGTTTTTTCTTATGCTGATAAGCTTCTATATTTGTGTCTTTGTGACTCTGTTCATACATTGTGATCAATTTTGTACTGGGCCATTCTTTTCATTATTTTTTTTGACGCATATTATTATTATTTACTTCACTTTTAAAAGTATTTAAATGAATGTACAGCAAAATTAACTTCTTTGGGGTTTCGAGAGTATGATTATATGAGGGTTTTTAAAATTAGTTCAGGTATACAAATTAATGCATTAGACATTTAAACCTCTGATAAAGTGATAACCCCCCCCAACCTTTGACATCGTATATAGCTGTTACAATACCATCAACTATCTTCCCTGTGTGTTGTACTCCACATCCCGTGACTATATATACCTATATATTTAGTTACAGTTGACATTCCATACTATTCTACTTCAGCTTCAGGTATATAGAGCATTGATTGGTCAGGCATCTACACAGCCTATGACATGATCCCCTGATAAGTCCAGTGCCCCTCTGGCACCTTACATGATCTTTACAACATTGTTGATTATATTCCCCATACTGTATTAACTGTCAATTTGTATTTTTTAATGCCTTCAGCTTTTTCACCCTGCCCCCAATCCCATTACTATCTATCACCCTGATAGATCTAGTACCTATCTGGCACCATACGTAGTTATTACAATATTATTGGGTATATTCCTTATATATAACATACATACCCATGACTTCTGTGTAAAAACCAATTTTTAAAAAAATTTATTTATTTAAATTAGCTTCAGGTGTACAACACAGTGCAATAGTTATACTTTTTACCCCTCAAAGTGACAACCCCCCTCCCCCAATTCTCCCCCCACTCCTCCCCCCCATATCATACTATTACAATTCCTTTGACTCCCTTCCACCGTGTAATCCACATCCCGTGACTATCTATATATTCAATTACAGTTGGCATACAATATTACACAACATCAATTTCAGGTAAACAGTGCAGTGATCAAGCCTCTACTCCATCCATGAAGTGGTCTCCCTAACAAGACATGTGACCATCTGACACCCCACAAAATTGTTACAACATTATTATATTCCCCGAACTGTCTTTCATATCCCTGTGTCAATACTGTAGTTACCTATTTATGCTGTCTAATCCCTTACCTTCTCCCTCATCCCCACCCCCCTCCCAACTAGCAACCCTCAGTTTTTCCTCTATATCTATGAGACTGTTTCTGTTTCCTTTGATCATTCATTCAGTTTTTCAGATTCCACATATAAGTGAGATCATATGGTATTTGTCTTTCTCCAACTGACATATTTCACTTAACATAATAGTCTCTAGGTCCATCCATATCATTGCAAATGGTACGATTTCATTCTTCTTTATAACAGGGTAATACTCCATTGTATAAATGTACCACAGTTTCTTAATCCAGTCATCTACCGATGGGCATTTCGGTTGTTTACAAGTCTTGGCTATTGTAAACAGCACTGCGATGAACTTAGGGGTGCATATATTTTTTGGAATTAGCATCTTGGATTCCTCTGGGTAGATACCCAAGAGTGGAATTGCTGGGTCATACGGCAGTTCCATTTCCAGTTTTTTGAGATACCTCCATACTGATTTCCATATTGGCTGCACCAATTTGCTGTCCCACCAACAGTGCACCACGGTTCCCTTTTCTCCACACCCCCGACAGCACTTGTTATTTGTTGATTTGTTGATGATAGCCATTCTGACTGGAGTGAGGTGGTATCTCATGGTGGTTTTTATTTGCATTTCTCTGATGATTAGTAAGGTTGAACATTTTTCAATATGCCTGCTGGCCATCTGTATGTCCTCTTTAGAGAAATGCCTCCTCATATCCTCTGCCCAGTTTTTAATTGGGTTGTTTGTTTTTTTGGTGTTGAGTTGCATGAGTGTTTTATAAATTTTGGATATTAACCCCTTATTAGATATATTGTTGGCAAATATCTTCTCCCATTCAGTAGGCTGCTTTTTTGTTTTATTGATGATTTCCTTTGCTGTGAAAAAACTTTTAAGTTTGATGTAATTCCATATGTTCATTTTTTCTTTCATTTCCCTTGCGTGAGGGGATATATCCGTAAAAATATTACTCAGGGTAATGTCTGCAAAGTTACTCCCTATGTTTTCTTCTAGGAGTTTTATGGTTTCAGGTCTTACATTTAAGTCTTTAATCCATTTTGAGTTTGTTCTCATATATGGTGTAAGTAGGTAGTCCATTTTCATTTTTTTGCATGTGTCAGTCCAATTTTCCCAGCACCATTTATTAAATAGACTGTCTTTACTTCAGTGTAAATTCTTGCTTCCATTGTCATAGATTAAATGACCATATATAGATGGGTTTATTCCTGGGCTCTATTCCATTTCATTGGTCTATGTGTCTGTTTTTATGCCAGTACCATACTGTTTTGATTACTGTAGCCTTGTAGTATATTTTGATGTCAGGAAGTGTGATGCCTCCTGCTTTGTTCTTATTTCTCAACATTGCTGTAGGTATTTGGGATCTTTTGTGGCTTCATATAAATTTTAGGATTCTATGTTCTATTTCTGAGAAAAATGCCCTTAGTAGTTTGATTGGAATTGCATTGAATCTATATATTGCTTTAGGTAGTATTGACATTTTAACTCTATTAATTCTTCCTATCCATGAGCATGGTATGTATTTCCATTTATTTGTATCTTCTTTGATTTCTCTCTTCAGTGTCTCATAATATTCTGAGTACAGGTCTTTTACTTCTTTAGTTAAATTGATTCCTAGATATTTTATTGTTTTTGAAGAAATTGTAAAAGGGGTTGATTTACTGATTTCTTCTTCTGATAGTTTATTATTGGTGTTTAGAAATGCAATTGATTTCTGGATATTAATTTTGTATCCTGCTACCTTACCAAATTCATGTATCAGTTTTAGCAGTTTTTTGTTGAGTCTTTGGGATTCTGTCTATATAGTATCATGTCATCTGCATATAATGACAATTTTACTTCCTCTTTTCCAATTTGGATGCCTTTTATTTCATTTTCTTGTCTGATTGCTGTGGCAAGAACTTCCAAACTATGTTAAATAAAAGTGGTGAAAGTGGGCAGCCTTGTCTTGTTCCTGATCTTAAGGGGAAAGCTTTCAGCCTTTCCCCATTGAGTACAATGTTTGCTGTGGGCTGATCATATATGGCCTTTATTATGTTGAGATATGATCCCACTATTCCCACTTTGCTAAGAGTTTTTATCATAATGACTGCTGGATTTTGTCAAATGTCTTTTCTGCATCTATTGATATGATCATATGATTTTTATTATTCATTTTGTTAATGTGATGTATTACGTTAATTGATTTGCAGATATTGAACCAGGCTTGCATACCAGGAATGAATCCCACTTGATCGTGGTGTATGATCTTTTTAATGAGATGCTGAATTCGGTTTGCTAGTATTTTGTTGAGAATTTTTGCATCTATATTCATTAGGGATATTGGCCTGTAGTTTTCCTTTTTTGTAATATCTTTGTCTGACTTAGGAATCAGGGTGATAGTGGCTTCATAGAAAGAGTTTGGGGGCCTTCCCTCCTTCTGTATTTTTTGGAATAGTTTGAGGAGAATAGGTACTAATTCTTTTTTGAATGTTTTGTAAAATTCACCTATGTAGCCATCTGGTCCAGGGATTTTGTTTGTTGGAAGATTGTTGATTTCTGATTCAAATTCTTTGGCCGTAATCAGTCTGTCAGAGTTTCTGTTGCTTTTTGGTTCAGACTTGGTAGATTGTATGCTTCTAGAAATTTATCCATTGTCGAATTTGTTAGCATATAGTTGTTTATAGTATTTTCTTAAAATTTTCTGTATTTCTGTGGTATCTGTTGTCACTTCTCCTCTTTCATTTCTGATTTTATTAGTTTGGGTCCAGTCTTTTTCTTGGTTAGGCATGCTAAGGGTTTGTCGATTTTGTTTATTTTTTAAAAAAACCAGCTCTTGGTTTCATTGATCTTTTGTATTTTATTTTTGTTGTTGTTCTCTATTTCATTTATTTCTGCTCTGGCCTTTATTATTTCCTTCCTTATACTCCCTTTAGGCTTGTTTTGATGTGTTTTTTTTTCAAGTTCCCTTAGGTGCAAAGAGAGTCTGTTGATTTGAGATTTTTCTTCTTTCTTTAGGTAGGCCTGCACTGCTATGAACTTCCCTCTTAGGACTGCATTCGCTGCAACCCAGAGATTTTGGGTCATGGTGTTTTCATTTTCGTTTGTCTGGAGGTATCTTTTGATTGCTTCCTTGATCTCATTTTTGACCCATTCACTATTTAGTAGCATGTTATTTAGCCTCCATGTATTTGTAAGCTTTCCAGATTTCTTCTTATAACTGATTTCTAATTTCATAGACTTGTGGTCAGATATGATTTCAATTGATATGATTTCAATCTTCTTGAATTTGTTCAGACTTGTTTTATGGCCTAATATGTGGTCTATCTTGGAGAATGTTCTATGTGCACTTGAGAAGAATGTATATTCTGTAGCTTTGGGGTGAAATGCTCTAAAAATATCAATTAAATCCAGCTGGTCTAAAGTGTCATTTAAGGCCACTATGTCCGTGTTGATTTTCTGTCTGGAGGATCTGTCCATTGGTGACAACGGGGTGTTGAAGTACCCTACTATGATAGTGTTACTGTTGATCTCTGCCTTTATGTCTGTCAAAATCTGTTTTATATATTTAGGAGCTCCTATATTGGGTGCATAAACATTTACTAGGGTTATGTCCTCTTGTTGAATGAATCCCTTTATTATTATGTAGTGCCCTTCTTTGTCTTTTATTGTAGTCTTTGTGTCTTTTGATCTGAGATGAGTCTCTTATAGACAGCATATGCATGAGTCCTGTTTTCTTATCCACTCAGCCACTCTCTGTCTTTTGATTGGAGCATTTAGCCCATTCACATTTAAAGTAATTACTGATAGGTGCATATTTGTTGCCATTTTGTTATTTGTATTTCCTGTCTTCCTGGGTTAGCTTGTTTTCCCCTTTCTTCTGTTTAAAAAAGCTCTTTTAACATTTCCTGCAATGCTGGCTTGGTGGTAATGAACTCCTTAAGCTTATTCTTTTCTGAGAAGCTTTTTATATCTCCTTCAATTTTAAGTGATAGCCGTGCTGGGTAGAGCAATCTTGGTTGTAGACCTTTATTTTGTGTCACTTTGAATATCTCCTGCCACTCTCTTCTGGCCTGCAGAGTTTCTGTAGACAAGTCAGCTGTTAGTCTAATGGGAGTTCCTTTGTATGTGACCTGCTGTCTTTATCTTGTTGCTTTTAGAATTCTGTCTCTGTCTTTAATCTTTGTCATTTTAACTATGATATGTCTTGGTGTGGGCCTGTTTGGATTCAGCCTGTTTGGAACTCTCTGCCCATCTTGGGCTTGTATGTTGATTTCCTTCACCAGGGTAGGGAAGTTTTCAGTCATTATTTCTTTAAATACATTCTCAATCCCTTGCTTCTTCTCTTCCCCTTCTAGTATTCCTATGATGCAAACGTTGTTCCGTTTCATGTTGTTCCAGAGGTCTCTTAAACTATTTTCATTCTTTTTTATTGCTTTTTCTTTTTGTTATTCCAGCTGGGTGATTTCTGCTATTTTGTCTTCTAATTTGCTGATCCGTTCCTCTACTTTATCTATTCTATTGGTGATTCCTTCGAGTGTGTTCTTCATTTCAGTTATTGTATTCTTTAGTTCTAACTGGTTGTTTTTTATGGTTTCCCTGTCCTTCTTTATGTCCTTGCTAAGTTCCTTAAACATTCTTATCATCAGTGTTCTGTCTCTGAAAGTTTGGATATTCTGTTTCATTTGGTTCCATTTCTAGAGTTTTCTTCTGATCTTTTACTTGGGACATGTTTCTTTGTTTTTTCATTCTGCCTGTCATTCTGTGAATGCTTCAATGTATTAGATAGATCACCTAGAAAGAAGAGAAAAGAAAAAAAAAACAATACATAGAGGTGGTGGTGGAGCTCTCCATCCTCTTTAATCTGCAGACCACTTGCTCAGGCATGCAGTGAGCTTTCCACAATTAGCTGCTGTGTGCTCTGGAACCGTGCTCACTACCAAAAAAAAAAATATCTTCACAGGTTGTTGCAGGTTGTCCTCTACTGCAAAAAAAACCCCAAAACCCCTCTGTGGCATGTCGAGATGTGGGCCAGGCACTGGGGGCTCAGGATGCCTCTGGCAACACAGCTCTATGTGGGTGGGGTAGGCTCCCAAGGCACCACTTGATTTGGTCAGTGGCCCCCACCAAGTCAGAGCAGCATGCACCTGCACCAGCAATCAGTCCACACAAACTCTCCAGGAAAGCCTCTATCGGATCCCACAGGTATACCACTCCCTGCCCAACAATCTCAGGAAAACTCCCCGTCTCAGCCTGTCCCAGTCAACTGCCCACAGATCAGGCTAAGCAGCCCAGCAGCCAATCCCCAGCCTTGCAACTCTGCACTAACAGTGCGGAGAGCGGGGACCTACGGGGGCTTGTGCACTCCTGAGTCTCAGTGAACAGACTGATGCAGCTGGAGAGCACCCGTCCGGTGTTTCCCTGGCAATGCAGTACAAGCAGGGTGGAGGGTGGGAATCGAGGGCCGCATGCGCATGCACGCAGGCACTCCTGCGCCAAGTTCACCAGACCAATAGGATCCCAGATCTGACCCTCTGTGGCAGGGCCCAACCCTGAAGAAATGGCACCCTCCTGTGTACCGCTTGTGTGCAGGCTCCACATCAGTGGAACAATGGTCCCAATACCTCCAGCTTCTTCACCAAAGGTGCTCAGTTCAGTCCTTCCCCACAGGCTCCTGTGCCCAGGTCACCCAGCTACTCCCTCCAACAGGAACCGGGTGAGTGCTCACTGGTGAGCAAACCCATGCGCCGGCCCACTGGTTCTCCAGCTGCCCTTAGCTTCACTGAGCTGAGCAAAGAGAATCCTCACTAATTTCTACTGCCCACTATCATAGAACTCCTCTTCCTGGCAAAGCAACTCTGGGCTAGTGAGCTCAGTGTGGGGCTGGAGGGTCTCTCCCCCAACCGGAGAAACCTCCCCACACAGCTCCATCGTCCCTCACAGGGCTCGCACTCTCTCGTCTCCGCTCCTCCTACCAGACTTGACGTGGCTTCCTCTTTAGGTCCTTCATTTAGAGGTTCTGTTCCTCTAATGTTCAGGAGACTTCCAAGGTTAAATGTTGTATAAATTATTTGTCATTTTGATGTGATCCTGGGAGGCAGTTCAGAGAGCGTCCTTCTATTCCACCATCTTACCATAACTCCTCATTATTGATTTATATGAATTTCTTGTGAAATGAATAATTTATAATTAAGGGAATTAACTGCCTGGCAATGCTGTAACAAATATATTTTCCAGCTTGATATTTTGCTATCCAGAGTTTTGATTTTCAGGTAATCAAATTTATCAAGTTTTTCTTTATGGTGCCTAGATTTTATGAAATTATCAGAAGGCCTTTTTGAAAAATAAATTATAAAGAAATTCAACTATATATTCATCTGGAACTAGTAGATTGAATAGTTTTAAGCAAAAGGATGATATGGTTTCATTTATATTCGGTTGTCGGAAAAGTCATGATGCATGTTTGTGACAGCACTAGTTATTTTTGGAAGTACCAGAGTCATTTGCACCTATGTTATTGCTATGTAATTTGACAGCTGACAGTTCTAGCTTCATTCTAAAAACATCGAGTGATTTGGTTGAGTTTTGGAGATTTTACAACAAGTTGAAGATAGAGGACCAAACTGTGCATTTTTGCCATAATTTACTGTTTTACTTCCATAAAGGAAAGAACGTCCGTCAAGCTTGTGAAAAGTTGCATAAAGTTTACGGTGACAATGCTCTACAAGAATGTCAGTGCCAATGATGGTTCACGAAATTCCATGCTGGTGATTTTGATCTCAACAACGCTCCTCAGTCAAGGAGGCCCACTGAGGTTAATGATGAAGAAAATAAAGGCATTGATAGATCAAACCCACGTTACATGACACGAGAGATTGCAGAAACATTGAACATCCATTATTCAAGCATTCATGACCCCCTGAAGAAGTTGGGATATGAAAGCAAGCTCGATAGTTGGGTTCTGCATGAACTTAATGAAGTTTATCTGATGGCCCATATAAACATCTGCAATATGCTCATTAAACGTGAGGAAAACGATCCTTTTTTGAAGTGACTGATAACTGGTGATGAGAAGTGGTTTGTTTACAACAATGTGGTGCACAAATGGTCTTGGTCCCAAAGTGATGATTCACCTCAAACAACTCGAAAGCAGACATTCATCAGAGGAAGGTTATGCTCTCAGTGTGGTGGGATTTTAAAGTTGTTGTGTTTTTCCAGCTTCTACCAAGGAACCAAACAATCAATCTGAATATGTACTGTTGGCAATTGGACAGTTTGAATGAATCCATCATCCAGAAACATCCAGAGCTTGTTAATTGTAAAGGAGTTGTGTTCCATTGCAACAACACGAGACCACACACAAGTTTGATCACCCATCAAAAATTATTGGAGCTTGGATGGGATGTGTTGCCACACTCACCATACTTGCCTGATCTTGGTGCCATCAGACTTCCACTTGTTTCGGTCTCTTCAAAACTCCTTGAGTGGCATAACGTTCAGTTCAGATGAGGCTATAAATCAGCACCTTGTTTAGTTTTCCTCAAGTAAAGACAGGCCCTTCTTTGAATGAGGAATTATGAAGCTCACTGAAAAATGGCAAAAGGTTATTGAGCAAAATGGGCAATATATCAATTGATTTTTGTACTTTATATAAATAAATGACCTTTGAAAAACAGACAAAATATGTCATGACTTTTCCAGCAATCCAATATGTTAAAAGTTGATTTTTGGTGCTGTATGAGGTATGTATTTGAGGAAAACAAGCATGGAGATGGGGAGACTAGTCAAGTGGCATGTAAATGGAAAGAGATGGTGGGGGCTGGATTAATGTGGTAGTAGAAAGCCTCCAGTTGCAAGATATTTTGGAGCTCTTGCTGACAGGACTTAATTATGTACCAGATGTAGGTACTGAAGTGGGTACTTACATCCAACTCCTAGGTTTTTGACTTCTGCAATGGGGTGGATGTCATGTTACTCACTAAAATGAAGGTTTGAGTTAGTGGCAGTGGTGTTTTGTAACAGAAAAATCTAGAGTTCTGGTTTAGACTTGTCAAGTTTGACATGTTTGAAAGAAATCCAATTGTAGCTGTTCACTGTTAGATTGGTAACTAAATGTATTAATCTGGAGCTTAACGCTGAGATCTTGCTTGGGTGGTATTTCAGTCTTTGAGACCAACTGGAGAAGAATCTGAGAAACTCTGACACTAAGATCAGGATAAAGGAAGGAGAAAGAGCCACAAAGGAGGCTGAGAAATAATGACTAGAAAAAGAGGAGAAAATCTTGCAGAGAGTGATATTGCTGAAGCCAAGAGAGGAGGTTCTGTGAGGGAAGAAGTCAGCTCAATGAAATGCTAGTGAGAGGCCAAGTGATACAAGGACTGGATTTGGCCCATGGACATCATTGGTGATCTTCATAGGAAAATCTCAGTGGGGAGGGGGATGATTTGATGGATCAAATTTGGGTGGTGAGTACTTGTTTACTATATAATCCCCAATCCTCCAACACTCACAGCATCATCACAACACTATCTGCTTTGAATTTATAGGAATATTCTCATTATGATCATTATCCATGTTATACTGGAATTCTCATAAGCACCTATGCATCTCTATTATGTTATCTTCCCCTTTCTCAATTCCTGACATCCTTTCACTGTGCCCTCTGAAAATTACAGTCCATTATTGGCAAAATTTTCTGTATCTTAACCATTTCTCTGAACACCTCTTTCTCCTTCTTGCTCTACAGAAACCTGGCCTTCCTTAGAGGACCCTGCTTTCTCTATGGTCATCCTAAATGATGGTTGTTTTTACTCCAGTAGCCCTACCGGGACTGGAGACCAAATTGGAGCTCCTTTTGCTCTCCATTGTTTTCAGACCATACTTCCTCTTCCTCTTCTAAAAACCTCCATCATGTCTTCTTTTCCCTTCTTACCCAGCTTACATTTTATGGCTAATTATTATAATCACTCCCTTCTATATATACTCTTTGACTCTCTTAACCCTCCTGTTAAATTCATGTCCAAGAACCACAATGAGGCTTGGCACTCTTGCTATACTTTATTAGTGTATTCACTCTCATACTCTCTATTACTTCAGACCTTTTCTCTTCTCATACGTTGCCTTCCCCAAATTAACCTCAGCTTATGATTTTTTTTGCATCACTCAGACAAGATCTTACACTAAGTACCATTTTCACATTTACCCACTACCAACACTTGCACTCACATTTCCTACTTTCTCCCATGCTACCACCATAAATGACATATCCATAGTCTTGTTCAAAACAGTCTCACCAGTTGTTTACTATGCACCTCTCTCACCCACTCAAATATACTGCTCTAACATCTCTCCTTTACTCCTACATTATAAAATTTTACTCTTTACTGAAACATTCTCATCAGCATACAAACATAATGTTATTTTTCTCCTTTGGGGAAAAAAAAACAATACAGAAAAAGAAACAAAACAAAAACTTCTCTACAAACCTATTTGCTTAAATTCCTTTTTTGAAAGAACTACTCACAATAGTTGTTTGCACTGACTATTTCCAATGTTTCCAATTATGCTCTCTTAAACCAATTCTAATTATGCTTTCACCTCCACTACTTCACCTAAATTACTCTTGTCAAGGTCATCAATAACCTTCATGCTTCTGAACTCAGTAGTGAATTCCCATTCCTTATTTTAATTTTTGTCGGCATTTGAAATCATTAATTCTCTTCTGCTTCTTATACTGTTCTTCTTTGGCGTCCAGCACACTGCACTATCCCAAATTTCATCCCAGTTCATGAGTCATTCATTTATAGTCTCTTTTTGTTGAATCCTCCTCTTCTCTTTGACCACTTAATGTTGGAATATCTCATGGATCAGTCCTTTGTCCTCTTTATTTTTATATGCACTTACTCCTTTGATGATATCTTGATGACAGTGATTCCCTATTGTATACCTCTAATCTAGATCTCTCTCCCAACTACCTACTTGTCATGTTCACCTAGAGACCTCCAATTCAGTTATGTTCAAAACTGAACTCATTGTCCTCCCAAACCTGCTCTACCTACAACCTTCTCTATTTGCTTATTTCAATCAGTGGCAACACTTTTTTTCACACAGCTGCTTAAACCAGGTGAAGTTATTCATGATTCTTTTCTTCCTTTCAATCCCCATATCCAATCTCTCAGGAAATCTTTTTGATTCTATCTTCAATATACATTCAGGATCAGACCCCATCTCACTATCCCTAGTGCAATTATCATTGTCTTTCTCCAGATTATTGAAATAGCCTCCTAATAGATCTCCATTTCCCCACCCCAATCCATTCTTTTTTTTTTTTTTTTTTTTTTTTGAGGGCAGTGTCACTGGGCCTCATATGTGGCAATTCATTCTTAACACAGCAACCAGCGTAACCCTTTCAAACATTAGTCAGATTATGTCATTCCACTGCTCAAAACCATCAGTGATTCCCATTTTACCCCAGAGCATAACTCACAATGTCCTCTAAAGCCCTATATGATCTGTATACCCAAACCCCTCCCCTTTACCTTTTTGACCTCTTTTCTTACTATCTGTACCTTAGATCACTCTGTTCTAGCGAGGTGGCTCCCATTATGGCCTTTGAACTCTCCAGACATGTATAAGTTCCTCACCTCTTTTACATTTTTCTTTGAATGTCAATAAGGCCTACTCAAATAACCCTATTAAAAATGACAGCCCCTGGACCGGCCGAGTGGTGTATTGGTTAAGAGCTGGCTTGGGACGCTAGCAGCCCCGGTTTAGATCCCACATATGAGGGCCAGTGACACTGCCCTCTACAGCTAATAACAGCTCCATGTGGCGCTGGGCTGCATGAACCCCAGCGATGGTGTAGGCTGCAGCCCTTGCTGCAGTGGGCTACCATAGGCTACAGTGAGTGGCCAGCAGCCAGCATGAGTGGCTGGCAGCTAGTGAGAGCTGCCAATAGCCGCAGTGAGCGACATCCAGAGGCCGGAGACCAATCTGCCTCATCCAGGAAGAGCGCAATGACGATACCAACATGGGCCAGTGAAGCAATGTCCACTGCAACCAGACTGAAGAACAAAAAGACAGCAACTTGTCTGTTTCCCTTCCCGGATTCTCCAACGCTGTTCCCCTCCCCCAATTCCCCAATAAAATCTTAAAAAAAAAAATAATGACAGCCCCTTCACCTTACTATTCCTCTCATTGTATTCTATATTTTCTCCCACATTACACTTAACACGTTCTAACATAACATGTATAGTTACTTACTTCTTTATTATAACTATTGTTTATTTTTTCTCTCTCTCTCTCTCTCTCTCTCTCTCTCTCTCTCTCTCTCTCTCTCTCTCTCCTCCTGTTAAAATATAAGCTTGAAAGGACAGGAAGCTTAGTTTTGTTCTTTGTTGTAATCACAAGCACTTAAAATAGTGCCTAGCACATTGTCAGTACTCAATAAATATTTTTGAATGATTGAACAATATTTTTGAATGAATAAATGAATAGTTCCAAAGTTACCAATATTTTTTTTCAGAGTTAGGGTCCCATCCTGGTGGTCAGGTGCTGTAGCTTAAGCTGTTTATTAATCAGTCAGTTCTAGTTCTTTTCAAAGCCTGTATTAGACAAAGAGTAGATTTTGCATATAGAAAGGCAAGGAAAATTGGCCCAGCCATTTATTATTCTGTAAGACATGTCTAAATGTACCTACTTATCATTCATGAAATCTCTAAAATCTATTAGCTCTCTAGGGTCTATTTACTGAAATCAATGCTACAAGCCACATTATTAAAGATTGTGATGGCAACATTGAGTGCTGGAGTGCTTTTGATATACAGCCAAAGATACAGGCAAGTGAAGCCAAAAGAAGACTCATTGTCCCTTTTTAATCTTTCTGCTTGGTTAAGTATTATCTGTGAATTTGAGTTCTACCTAAATGAGTTTGTTAACTGGAAAGGGAGAAAAATGAATAGTGTCCAACATTGTGAGTCTGTGATTAAACTAACCCCAGTGATTCTGGAAGGTTGTATAAGCTATACAGCACCCCTTTCTTCTCCCCTTTAAAGAGGCGATAATGATAATGATGACAATGACAATGATTAACGTATTAATAGTGATGAGGAATAATTCAGTTCTGCCTTTTAGTTAAATATCTGAATAAAATGGAATATTTAAATATTTCTCATATGAGTATTGCCAAAAGAGGCTGTGTGTTCTTCCACACTGTTTTTGCAGATTAGGACTGATTTATTATTTTAGAAGCAAGTTTGGCAACATTTTAAAAGTGGAAAATGTTTCCAAGTTAATTCCTAAGGTTCTAATCGCTATTCTTCTAACAACTTGGGTGTATATATCTGTGTGTGATGAATGATGTGACATACGGGTGGGTGGTATTTGTTGAGAACAGAAAATATTTGCTACCATCCCATTTTCAAAATACTTCATAATCCACTAATTAATATTTAAGAATTCATATGCTCCTCTGTGGGCAATGATTTTGTAATTATTCACAGCATACTTACCTGCAATGTGATATTTGCCTAGTTGAAGAGCACGAGGGATGTGTGTGTGTGTGTGTGTGTGTGTGTGTGTGTGTGTGTGTGTTGGGGAGAAGATGTCAGAGCTCATGTTTGGAACTCAGAACACTTTAGGGAGAATGAATCTGGGTAGAACCCTATAAAAGAGGTCTTTGAAAACCACCATGACATCAGATGGGTATTAGACTTATCAGAGTGATCACTTCATAAGGTATATAAATATCTAATCACTATGTTGTACATCTGAAACTGATATAATATTGTATGTCAAATGTAATTAAAAATAAAATAATTATGACAAAAAGAAAGAAAATCACCACAAGATTAGCTGATGGTGTTGGGAGTGCTGTTAATAGGGGGTTCTAGGGTTTTGGATGTAGGAAAGGAAGAAAAAAAAGGAAATCTGTAAATCTGTAATACATATTTGTTGAATAAATAGATAGGGTTGTGTCAATAAAAGAATGAGTGATTCCATGTTCTCTGAGTCCAAAGGTTGATACTAAAAATTATCTGACATGTTTCTCAGGATGTCTGTGGGTGTATGTTTCAGAGATCACTGGTGATCAAATTGTCTTTTTTTTGGAGTGAACAATACACTTTCAAAAAGATGCAGTTTTGCCTCCATATTTTTTTTACCCTCAAATCTACAGAAACTATCTTACCTGTCCTAATAGCTTTTCCCTTAAAATAATTTCTTTTCGTTAACATTTTAAACGTTTCTTTCTTCCAGACTTGTGAGTCAAAGAGATCAGATGACCTAGACACAGTAATTTTAAATTGACCTTTCTTGCAGGTAGTAGGTGGAAAGGAAGGTGACTTTAAAACCCCTTTCATCCTTGGTTTTTTGTATGTATGTATGTATGTATGTATGTATGTATGTATGTATGTATTCATTTTACACTTGTAATAGAATATTTTGGATTTTCAGCTCTGCTAGCTAGTGTCACATACACTTTATACAAGGGATCCCGTCACTGCTCGCATGCAAAGGACAGGTCCACAGAGATTTAGGGCAGGGGACAAACAGAAAAAATCAAGCATGGCTTCCATCTGCCAACACTATCACAAAACCACAAACGACAGTGGGGATGAGCCAGGAACACACTTCCCATCACTGATTGTCCGGTTTTTCTTGCTGTGACCGGAACACTTCTAGTCTTTTCTATGTGTGGCCCACTGTTGGCTGTGGGGAAGACAAGATCCTTCCTCTTCTCTCTTCCTGACGAACCTGCAAGTAGGCAGAGCATGCAACTTTTTCCTTGCCGGGAGCTGCAACTGCAAAGGTCCTGGGGCCCCTGGCAGGACAGGGTTGGGACGGCTACTCAGGATGAGCTCGTGTCCCATCCCTGCTGGAAGGGGATCTGCTCTTGGATAAGGGTACCCATATCTGGGTGACCACAGACTGCCAGCCACAACAGGCAGCAACAGACTCGGCCAACCTTCCCCCACCCCCCCAGACACACCTGTCACTGTCCTTAGAACCCAGTAGGAGGAAAGGCAGGGACAAAAGGAGGCCATGTATAACCTTGAATGGGAATTATACTTGTTATTCTTATTTCACCTTTCATATCTGCTCTTTACTCAGAAACCAGACCTGAATACAAATGATCAGTTTAATCCATAAGACCAGTTTCTGTTTCAGTGTTTAGTAGGCTCCCGCCACAGGCCAGACACTGAGCTGGGCACCACTAGTCCACAAGTCCTGATACACTTCACAATGACCCTGAGAAGTGGGTAGGGGTCATTCCTACTGTCCAGTCCAGGAATCTGAGGCTCCTAGGTGACCTGTGCTGGCCATGCCGCCAGTAAGGTGGTAGAATCAGGAACCCAATTCAGGTGTTTTCAGCTGCAGGTTCAGTCTAAATCTTGGTTCCGCTGTTTAGAAAATACAAAAGGTTTGGTCCCAATCCACATGAATCCTTTAAATAAGTTTCCAGGTTTGGTTTCCTCTACCCTCTTCCACAATAATCTTTTTTGAAGTTTGGAAAAATATGACATAATAAAAAACTAATATTGGTGTCTAACACTTGGGGTTCAGTAAATCAGTACATGTGTTCTGTTGGGTTCAGATGGAGTCCCTTTCCATCTGAATTCCTAACATGGCAGGAAGGTGTGACCATTGCAGCAGCTTCTATTTCCTCCTGCATGGACAGGCCTCAGGCCTGCCGGTGACACTAGAGCAAAAAGGAAGAGGTGCTCGTGGCAATGAAACAGGCAAAGGAGAATTGGAAGGTGGATAATCCTCCACAGTGGTTAGTCAGCAAACGAATGTACATCCTTTTAGTTTTTCTCAACCAAGAATCCTTGGTCCTCCCTCTCTGGGACACAGGCAGCAAAGAGCTTCCACAACCGTGGAGAGAAGCACTCTTCAGCCCTGCCGGGGTCCAAGGGGCGACCTTTGTTTTCTAACTGCCCATCTTAAAGTAGAGGAAACTGAGGCTGAAAGAGGGAAGAGAATTCCCACATCTTCTAGAACTCCCAATCCCAAAGAAAGATAAAACCACATACCCTTGTCCATGAGAAACCCGACAAAGATCTGACTCCTGAAGTCATGACAAGTGTGGAAGCCTACAAGCTGGCACCAAGATCAGGAATATTTAACACAATACAGGAAAGGCAGTTCATTTTGGTTACCAGAAAATCCTGGCATAGGGCTCCGCATCGTCATGGGTACCTTTGACACTTTTTCTCATAAACACTCACTCTGGACAAATGTGCCAACCAAGAGAGTGTCCAAGGCCTTGTTCTAAGGGGAGACAATTAAGAGAACTTTCCAGGTCTGAGATAAGTAGACTGTCCTGCTCGGGCTCTCTGACTCCTTGGGCAAAGGGCCATCCTTGCTCAGGGCCCCTCAGGGCCCCTCAGATGAATATCCTGTCAGATCTGACACTGTGGATCACATCGTCAGGTATCCAGGACAGATGTACCAGAGATTTTAGAGGAAAGGAGTACATTCCACCTTCACCTCTAACAGCATTTCATGTTGCTGCCATAACTGGTGTTTCTAGAGATTTCTGACACAATCAAAACTCACTCAAGGCACCTCTTAAATTTAGGTTGTCACCTTAAAGCCACAACCCCGTATGCAGCCTGAGGCACATGGCCTGACCTGGAAGTTGGGCACTTTGTCAGCGGTCAGTTCAACCAAGTCCATTTCTTTCCCTCTTAAGGGTCACCAACTGCTACAACCAAGATACAAACTCGACCTGCAACAGACACCTAACCCCTCTTCTGTCCAGAAACCTGATAAAGTAAAAAGGGAGGGCAAATATAATACTTTTGCTATTTTACCCTAACCTTAATTGTCACATTTAAAAGACTCTAGAACGGTCTTTCATGCTATTAACTCCCCTGAAATTCCCTCAAAACATGACCCTGCATGTGTCTTGGTTTGGAATGCAGAGTCTGAGGTACTAGAGATTTAAATTTTGTACATTTGAAAAGGGAAGCCAGGCAAATACTGCGGCTTATGAGCACAATCTCTCATCACTTGGCTGAAGAATTTCACAAAACTAAAATAAAACAGGCACATATCATCACCCTGTGAAGGTCGCATTCACGGTCAACTTCTCTCTTGTGTTTCCACCTATCTCAACTGCTCCTGACACAGGTATGAAGAGCCTGGGCCAGACAGTGGAGCTCAAGGTAAGACAACAGTTAGGAAACCATCACATTTTAGTTCTGTGCTATATGTGCATAGAAATAGCTGCAACCTTTCAATAATAATAATCATAATATAAAATAAATTAAAAAAAAAACCAAACCACAGTTATTCAACAGGAAGATTAAGTGAAGACCAGATAATTTAATTATACAAAGGAGACCACTGTCCTTTGCACTGATATTCCTAGACATTCTTTCAATTTCACTTGCTGTCAGAAAAGGGCTTTACTATCAGAAAAAACCTCTCTCTATCAATACCCACGTAGAAAACAAATCTACCACAGAAGAAATCCCAGAATAATCCAACTTGGAAAGAATTTAATTAACAAAATAAAGCAGAGAACATGGCACAGGTGGGCGGGGATCTGGGAGAGGACCCAGCACTGAGGCCACTGCCCACCTCAGCCCTAGGGGCCACCCAGACCTGTCTGAGCAGAACCAGCCTCCACAAGGCAACCAGCTCTGCATGACGAGCACTTGTTATATACAGATTTTAAAAACCACACAACCTCAGTGTGTTAGGAAGTGGCTGCTAGCCGGTCCAATGCTAACTTGGCACATTGATGTATGCAAAGCAAGAAGGTTTCAAGGGTTTCATCAAACACTTAATTTTGGCAAAAAGGGAAAACAAACAAAAAGCTAAAATTCATAAGCAGGATTAAAAGCGACTAAAGTGAAAACCATGTATTTCTCAATAGGAGGGAATGAGACTACAGCTACAATTCTTTTTTCCTTTTTTTTCTTTTGAAATCTCTCACATCCTCTCCCCCAACTCAGGTCAAAGTTCATAGGTCAAAATCAGTCCCTCTTAAGAATCTTGGGAGGATGCTCGCTGTCTTCCAGTCACAGGGTGCTGGCTTCATCTTCCAGACAAGTGCCACCCACTGCACCCAGCCCATCTCTGTTGGCAAGTCTTGTCAGAGACACAGGTACGTGAGTACCTTTGGCTACAGCAGTGCCGTGGGTCTGAGTCACTAAGGGGCAGTTGTGAGAGGTGGAATCTAAGACTTCATTGGTTGTCTCCATACTGCCATCCAACTTGTGCTGCTTCATTAGGGTACACTGGCTCCCCTCCTCGGGATCCAGATTGTACATGTACAAATACCCGTCGGAAGCGCCCACCAGCAATCGGGGGATCTTTTGAGTTGTGGCTAGGGAGCAGATGTTTTTGTGGCCACAGAAAGGCAGGCAGACCATGGCAAAGGGTCTGCCCTGGTTGAACATTCTGTCACTTGGGAAGGCAACTAGCTAGTGGAAGCCATGAGCACCTTTCCAAAGTACCCAGTCCAGTTGGTGGGCTCCTCTGAAGTTTTTTTTTCACAGTTTCCAGTTTGAAGATGTGCACAGTCTCAGTGTTGCTGGAGACGGAGAGGTACATGCCATCCATGCTGAAGGCCAAGGAACAGATGCTCACACACCTCTTAATTCCTCTATGGCACTCAAAGAGTTTCTGTCCCTGTGGAATGGAAAATATCCTAATCACGATTCCCTTCTTGGAAGCAGTGGCAAGCTTGGTTCCGCTGGCATTGAAAGCCAGCACGGCTAAAGGACTGTTGTGAGCTGGGATCGTGTTCGCAGCTCTTAAGGTAATGGTGTCGAAGCCCTGCACCTGATAGTGGAGCTGCCTGGGTATGCCAGGTAGCAGTTGTTAATGGACAGCGGCACACAGGTCTGCAGAGGTGGGGTGAATGTGTGCAGAACATTCCTGTCCCGGATGTTGTGTATGTACAGACTCCTCCAGGCACACCATGAGCCTCTCTGCCTGTTCAACTTCACAGCCAATAGCATGTTGGAGTAGCTGTAGTTGCAGATCTCAGTTCCTTTCTTAAAGTGGCCAACTTTTAGCTTCCTAGAAATGTTGAGGCTGACGATGGCCACTAGGCTGCTTGAGAACAATCTTTCTACCATGTACACGTCTTCAGTATCAATGCATTTATAGATCTGTTCCAGCTTATTCACAGAAGAAAGGAAGAAAAAATTATAACCAGACTTGACTACCAACAGCTAGGGATGTGAGGTCCTGGTTGAAGTTGGTGAAGAGCAGCTGGCTGGCGCTGACCTCGATGCTCTGACTCAGAAGGTTCATGGTGGGCATGCAGCAGGCTGGTGGGCTGACCCGGGGCTCCCCCATGGGAGGAGGGTCACATGAGCTCAGGGTGGGTGCCAGATCCTGCTAGCTGCCTGCGTGGCCGCAGCTCACTGCCCGAGGATCAACCACCGCCTCATCCAGTCCTGGCTCATTTATGCTCAGGAGCCGGGGCTCCCTCTCCTCCCTTGGGTTTAGAAAGTTGTTCCTTGTCTTTGCCAAAGGTGATTTGGTGCCGTGAGGCTAAAATATAGCACAAATTTAATGTTCATTTATTTCTTGATATGGAAATGAAAAATAAGGTGCTTCAAATTAATGTTTATGTTGTTATCATTATCTTGTTCTCTCTCTCTTTCACCATGCATATACAATTTTTTTGACCTTTGGTCTTACACTGGGATAAGAGAAAGGGGATATTCTTTGAGTTTGTGCCTGTAGTAAACAAAGGCCAGGGCTTAGTCAATGTGTTGCTTTGAACACCCCTAAAGCTGAGGTTTAACTTATAATACTGGTGAGGTTGCATCTGGTTATGACACTTCATATGAAATAATTTGAGGGTCCTGTTATGGTGAAGTGAAGTGGAGGACTTGAACTTGAATAGAGCTCTGTCAAATTCTGAAAAATTTACCATGGTTCTACTTCAGAGCTGAGTATTTATGCATCCAACATTTTATTGATCCCAGAACTGTAGCATTTTATTTCAGTCTTAGTTACTAACACAACTGCTTGTTAAATAGGGCAGGTTTCAGTTTGTTTGAGGCTGTTTAAATCTATTTTATAAACCATCTTGAAGAAAGGGTGAATTACTCAGGGTTCTACAGAGAACTAGAACCAAGAGGGGTATATATATATATATATATATATATATATATATATATATATATATGCATATATATATTTACATATATAAAGAGATTTATTATAAAGAATTAGCTCATGCAATTATGGAGGGTGACAAGTCCCATGATCTGAGTCTCGAGCTGGATACTCAGAAGAGTTGAAGTTTCAGACTGAAACTCCAGTCTGAAAGTGGGCAGATTCAAGACTATGGAAGAGCTGATGTTTCATTTTGAGTCTGAAGGCAGAAAAAAAAACAATTTCCCAGCTCAAAGGGAGTCAAGCAGGAGGAATTTCCTTTCATTTGGGGCAGGGGTCAACTTTTTGTTCTATTCAGGCTAATCAATTGAGACGCACCCATATTGGGGAGGGCAATATGCATTATTCAGCCCACCAGTTTAAATGTTAAATTCATCTCAAAATGCCCTTACAGAAGCACTCAGAATAACGTTGGACCTAACATTTGGGCATCCTTTGGCCTAAGTCAAATTGACACAAAAAATTAACCAATGCAAGTCCACCCCCTTATCAACTTGGCACCCTTACGCATCTCCTTAAACCGTACTTAATCTCCAAATGAAGATGATAGCAAGGTCATAATTCTCCCTAAGTAACACGATACAACAGTCCTGTATGGGTGCAATGCTAGGGACTGAATGTTTGTGTCCTCCTTTTCCCAGATTTATGTGTTGAAGACCTGATCCCCCAAAGTGGCTGTATTTGGAGACAGGGCTTCTAAGGTAAAGTGCTGTTGTAAGGGTGGAGCCCTGATCCAATAGGATTAGTGTCCTTATAAGAAGATACACTAGAACATTCTCTTGCACTTTCCCTCTTAATGCATGTACCAAGGAAAGGCTATGTGAGTGCGTGGTGAGAAGGCAGCCTTTCACAAGTCAAAAGGTGGCCCTTACCAAAAACCTAACAGGCCAGATCATCGATCTTGGATTTCCAGCCCTTAAAACAGTGAGAAGATAAATTTCTGCTGTGTAAGCCACTCAGATTATGGTATTTTGCTGTGGCAGCCCAAGCAGAATAAGACAAAGAGAAACTTGTAGACAGAGTAAATCTAATCTTCAGGTTTCTGGATATCAGGGATTTTTAAATTTAAGAGCACATTCATTGCAAGTTTCATGACATGTTATTAAATGATAATAGTTATTAAAGAACAGCAATGGGGAATAAAGAACTCCTTTTTAAGCAAGTGTTTGTATCTGCACATTGAACAAAATAGCAAATTATAAACATTTCTTGAACAAACGAATGAATCATTTAAAATGAATATTGAGCATTTATAAAGAAAATAATTCATAGAAAAATTTTTAAAGTTGTACTCATGTATATATTTTTCAAATTACTCAAAATATAACAGAAACCTTAATTATCTACCAGAAGAGGAGAGTTACATAATTTATGGTTTCTCTTCTTAGTGAAATTTTATGTGATAATCAAATATAGTTATGAATGCCACTTGGAAAAATGTTAGTCATTTATATTATATGAAAAATATAAAATGTATTCTGCTCTGATTATACTTACATAAAATGTGCATGCATATCAACAAAACCTTTCTTTTTGTTTCACTATAATTTTATACTTTTAGTGCTTTTACAATAATGTTTAAAATAATTAATTTTTATTTAATGACAAAGGTGCCTCAAAGCTGCTAATATCTATCATGATGTGCAACCTGTCCTTTACCATCTTCACATGGGTTATAGATTTCTTTGCTCTCACATGGGTTATAGATGAGCCAGATGGTGTGCATACATCAGAGAGATCTGAGCTTGACATCCATTTGAGTCACCCTAAAAGTTTTGTTAAATATGGATTGTCAGAAAAGACATGATGTGGGCCAGCCGAGTGGCGTGGTGGTTAAGCGCTGGCTTGGGAAGCCAGTGGCCCCGATTTGGGTCCCACATATGGGGACCAGTGACACTGCCCTCAAAAAAAAAAAAAAGAAAAAGAAAAGACATGACGTATTTTTTCTATGTTTTTTTGTTGCAAAAATGAGTCATGACTTTGCTGACAACCCAATATTTTTCTACTTTTAAAAATTCATTTTCATTAAGTACTTTCTCTAAAGAGCACAGCTTTCCTTTTTTCCTTTGCAGAAGCACGCTTATATTGAAGGAAGGAAATGAGAATTAAAATGGTTGAAGTATTCAGGTGGGAGAAAACTTTGCAAAACTAACACTATGTTTGGAATTATAAACCTTATTGTTAAAGGAACAGTAGTCCACTTTAGCTAGATTTTTACTTCTTAACAAAAAATTTCCCCACACTGTCCTCTCACACTCATGTACCTAATGTTTTAAGTGCTTCTAAATGTCTCAATATGTCCTTGGAGTTTATTGACTACAATATTTTAAAGGGCATTAAACAGCCATTCCAGCCCCTTCACACATGCTGTGTATGATTGTCCAAGCTAAAAGGTCACTTGGTGCCTGGCATTGTCTTCAGGCCATCGATGCCACAGGGATCTTTGAGATGAAGCTTAAGGGTGTATGCTGGTCTGACTGGATGAGGAGCTTGGGTTGGAGGGTCGTGGAGAGCATGACTAGACAGATAGTGCAAGTCCAGACAGTAAATACACCAAGTACACATTAATTTTATAGTCTTTAACATCTGTTTGTGTAACACAAAATATTCTGTCTGCCCGAAAATAAAACTGGAAAGTCCCTGAAAAAAAAAAAAGGATGAGAAATTGTTCACCTTTCTGCTGAGAATTTTTATAGTCATATAACCTATTTGTCATTTTCATAGGTTTTTAGCCTAATTATTTCTTTGGCAAAATTCCCTCTTCAGAAGCATTCTCATTCAGGTATTCTGACATTTTTCTATCTGGCATTAAGAGGATGGGGAAGGGAACTCCCTGATACTGTGCCTCCTGGACATCTCATGCACCATCCCAGGGCCATGGCACATTCATTCAACTGATTATTAAACAAATATCATTGAGTTCATGCATCAATTCAGCCAATATTTAATAAGCTTTTATTATGTCCCAGGCACTATTCTGGAGCTGAGGACACAGTGGTGGGCATGACAGTCAAGACCAGATTGGAGGAGCAAGCATCTTTTTTATTCATTCATCCACTGATGGGCACTAGGGTGTTTCCATAAATGTTCATGAATAAAACTGCAAAGACATTAGATTTTTATTTCCTAATAAGAGCATGAGGCACTTTCTATAGAGTCATCTGGGGATAGGCATGGTAGGGAGCCCAGAATGGAATCTACTCCTTTGCCTGTTGTGCTTGGCCTCATGGTCAGATTCCATAGAGAGAAAGCTCCAGGCAAATGCTACAGAACCTCTTAGGAAAGGTATCTGTGAGACATGGGGATATAAGCTTTGCTTCAGCCCAGACAGGCATTGTGAACACCCTGAGGTACTTCCCAGAGGGTTGATGTATTGCGAGAGTCTGTTGGGACAACAGCTGCTGGAATTTGCATTATTATTATTGATTTTCCTTCTTTGGTCTGGAGGTAGACAGGTAAATGAGACCTAGAAACAATTAAACATAAGTCAGATGTTTCCTCATTCTACTTTGCTGCCAATTTTTAAGATGTGCCACTTAATAACAGCTTTTTTTTCAGGGGTTAGGGAGGATCTAGGTAACACAGCTACATCAGAGGTTACTAACAATTATAAGAGACATTCTGATTACAGAAACTTTAAAATGTGGAGGAGAAAATGTTTCTTAGAACCAAGAAGATAAGATATGTAATATGTCATATATTATAATATAGCATTCAAAATATAATGGCATATTTCACTGGTATCAACTCAATTGTATCACTTTCTAGCAAAAGCTTTGGACTAAGAGACCTGGGTTTGTATCTTGGCTCTTCATCTGCTATAACTTACTTAAGGAATTTTTTATGTTCCCTGTACCTCATTTTTCTCTTTAATAAACTGAGATGATTAAATGAGCATCATAAGAGATAATTCTTGTAAAGCATTCAGTACACTGAATGGCACACAGTAAGAGCTTAATGATATTTTAATTTATAATAAGAAATATATACTTGGTTTTTGCAGTTTCAGACATAGAGCTCCTAAAACACTTGGAATTTCCTAAGTTGACAGCAATAAAGGTGTCTTTTGTTATGTTAATGAGGTGACTTTTGGACTGCACCTAAGGATGGGGACTGGTTGCCAGTGGAACCAATCCTGTGATTAGAGGGTTTGGAATTTTCAGTATGACCCTGCCATCTCAACTCTAGGAAGAGGAGAGGGCCACAGTGTTGAATTGCAAAAGGCCTAATTTAATCAATCATGCCAAATAATGAAGCCCCCATAAAATCCCAAAAGGACTGGGTTTGGAGAGCTTTTGGGTTGATGAACATGGAGATGTGGGGGAGAGTGACTCACCTAGAGAGGTCATGAAAGTCCCTTGTCTTTTCTTCATACCTTGCTCTATACATCTCTTCCATCTGGGGATTCCTGAGTTATATCCTGTTATGATTAAACCAATGATCTAGTAAATAAAATGTTTCTCTGATTTGTGTGAGCTACTCTAGCAAATTAATTAAACCCTAGGAGGATGCTGTGGGATCCTGATTTATAACTGGTCATTCTGAAGTACAGATAACAACCTGGACTTTCACCTGGCATCTGAAGGCCAAGGTGGGCTTTGTTGGAACCGCCCAATCTATAGCCAGTTGGTCAGAAGTACAGGTGGCAGCCTAGGCTTGTGACTGGTGTCTAAAGTGGTGGGGGGCAGTCTTGTAGGACTGAACCCTTAACCTGTGAAACCTGATGCTATCTCCAGGTAGATAGTTGAATTCTCCTTGGACACTCTGCTGGTGTCCCAGAATTATATATTGGTGTGTTGGTGTAGACCCTGAGAAGGAATTTATCTGCTGAGATGGACTCTGCATGCTCAACTGAGGGCCCGAATTTTATAAATAACAGCCTATGGCCATTTGCCAACAGGGGCTCCTTGTGTACTCTGTATACTGGGAAGAACTTCAGACCAAACTCTCAGCTTCCTCAACCATGCCATGCTTGTTTATGCCATCTCAGTTAACCATGGCAGGTGTTATCGAAGAACGAGGCTTCTTGGTAAATGTCATGGGAAGGAATTCCAGTATGTACTAAATTAAGCCACTCAAACAAAGCCAAACAAGCAGAGTTATTAAACTAAAGAAAAAGAATATACTCCCAAAAGAATGATGGTTGGCAGGCCAGGAAAAAAGGGCAATGGCACTGAAGAACAAAGTTTAGGATTATATTTGAATGAGGGCGTGAAATCTTTATAGATGGTATTTTAAGCATTCCCAGGGTGGGTCTTTGCTGACCACTCCTCCCATTGGGAGAAGGGATTTTTGGCCTTATTTAACCTTTGTCAGAACTGTCATGGTGACACAGGGGGTGATTTTTCCCTGCCCACAATGTTAACAGTATTATAATCTAGTATAATTAGCTATAGCTGCAACTTTTCTTAAGAATGATCTCATCTCTTCCTTCCTTTGTTTCCCTGCACTTTCTCCTTCCCTTCCTCCCCTGTGTCTACCCTGTGGCCCTGTGCTTTCTGCCTATAGTTAACACAGGGAAATCCTGGTTTTTCTTTCCACCAATGGACTGAGACCTGCCTCATCCAAACAGAACTGCACAATTTGGATACCTCATTTACATAAAATGGACCTAATTGAGAACTTGGGCAGGAACTATAAAAGGTGGTCTCCCTTTTGTTTTGGTGGAACATAATTTAGGTTGCTGCATGAATCTATGTCTTCTGGGCTGACGCTCCTTTTGCTCAAATAAAGGCTTTTTATTCTCTATTACAGTGTAAAATCAATTTTGGTCTACCGTGGGAACCCTCCTCCCTTATTGAAATTGGATCCAGGAACCAAAAAGAATCTCAAAATGTAGTTATTATTATTTTATACTTGAGAAGCAGAAAAGTAAAGTTTTACTAAATACCAAATCACAATTTAAAAGGAACATTAACATTTGGAGAAGGTTATCCAGGCTGGGGAAGGATCTGTTCAACAAATTGTACAAATAATTGCTGAAAAGGTGAAAATAATTCACTGTGAAGAAAGCAGGAAGTGAACTGATAAAGAAAAAAAGGCATAATTGTTAGCTGAAAAGGCAAAGTAGTATGATATAGATAAATGGGTATACATAGATTTGTCATCCGAAAAAGTATATTTTTAGAGGATAAAATTGTTCTAATGCATTAATGACCAGAAGTTTTAAAACTTTCTATGTTCTTATTCAGACCAAGCTCCGTTGACTCAGATTTGGTCATCATTGCTTTCCGACCACATGTCCTGCTGCTCGTTGCTGTTGCTCATTTTCAGCTTTGATCTGCCTGGAGGGAGCTATAGTAAGACTTCCTCAGGTCAGTGTCTTAAAATTTTGAAACTATCATAAAGTTAATATTATTTGACTTTTTGGTTGTTTCAGTGGCTTTTAAAAAGCCTGTATTTGGGCCTTTTATATAGTGATGGTATCGGAAGCTGCTGAGTACCTTGTGAGAAGAAAAATGTTGAATGGTGGCTGAGGGAGGCTTAGTTTTTGTTCTATTAATCACATCAGTAGAATGTTAGAAAATTCCTTCTAATCTCTCATACTGCAAGCTCCTTATCTGTAGAAAGAAATTAATAAATACAGTACTAGAACCGCATGTAAAAGCGCTATTTTCATCTAGGTCTTATCAGTTTGAGAACACGCTCAAATGAGTGGCAGTGCACGAACAAGACTTAGAGTTCATAATATGAGTATCATGATGCCAAGATTACCAGTGTATTTAATATGGCCTTCAAAGTAGCATTATCACTTGTGATTGAGTATAAACACTAAATTGTACTCTTCAAATACAAACCACAGGCCTGGCAGAGCCTAGAGATGCTCTGTGGGAGAGCTCTTATTTCCTCTGTCTCTTTAATAAACCTGACCCATTTGTGGCAGTCATTGGTAGTGCTCTGTGTGAACTGACAGAAGAGTACTTAGTTTCTTAATAGTTGTTGTGTATCTCCCTCGATCACATTAATGGTTATGTTATCTAGTAAGTTGGTATGTAGGTGTTGCACTCCTGCGATGGGAACAGGTGCAGTTTGAAGGAGCTTCCAGAAAAAAAGGCAAGCACAAAGGCAAAATAAAAGCATTACCAACTTCAGGTCCAGGATTCGGGAAGTTGCACTCTGCGCTGCCTCTGTGTTGAGAGCCAAGCTCATTTCATTGCTGCAGGCAAGTAGCTATATAGATCAATTTGTTGTCAGTATTGTTCCATTGTTCATCTGTCACATTTGCAAGAGTGTAAGGATGCATAATGTGGACAAGGAGCTCAGGGTGATTTTGTTTATGTCAAATGGAAGTGTGTGATATGGTCTCTCCTGACTGAGGGAGAGCCTGGCTTAGAATGTTCTTGAGCTACAAACGCATCTCTTCATTACTGTGTACAATTAATTACATGCCATCATCTTATTGTTTGCTATAGAGAGCCACAAATTTGTCTTCATGTGGATTTTAAAAGCTTACTGTTTGCCCAACAAAGCATCACATTTCATAGGAATGTATGTTGGCGAGAGATGCAGATGCTATCTCTCCAGGGGAGAAGTGGCAGAACCAGTGACAGGGCTCCGGTGTTTTTAAACAGTGCCTCTTGGTTACAAAGAGTTTTCTCTCTTCTAAACATCAAGGATATCTTTTATTCCCTCTCTATGTTAAGCATACCATATTTTGAAAATTGTTGTCTGTCAAACTGTACTGAGTAAAACTTCTTCCCATTTTAGTTAATAACAGCAGCCAGAATTCAATCATTCTGATCAGTTAATAAAATTATAGCAAAGAAAGAGAAAAGTTGTTTTAGTTGGCTTTTGTTGATTTAAGAGACATAAAGTGTAATTTCCTTTAGTTATTCTTTAAAAATAATGAAAAACCATTCTACAACTTACATTAATGCCTTCTCAGTCCACTAGGAGTCCAGGCTCGTAGACTAGGCAACTTTGGATTACCAATGTCCTGGCATCACATAGCTGTCATATTCTTATTAATTATAATTACAATTATAATAAATAATTTCCTATTCAGAATTTTCTTGTATTTATCTTATATAAGTCATCAGAATAATTCCTTTAGATAAATATTTTGTTCCCACAATATGAAGAAACTATGAATCTAAGAATACAAATAACTTGTCCAATATTACATAACTATTCTGAGACCTCAGCTTCAAAATCAGTCTCAGATCTCCCTTTTCAAACATTTTGGTCATGTACATTCTACAAGTTTTGAACCACTTTGTACTCCTTCATGCATTTTAAAGGGATATGTTAAATTTTTCATCACAAGTTAAAGTAGTTTCAAATGTAAACTTTTCAGCATATTGTAAACATTTCCATGTTAACTAGAAAACTGTTACATCAGTCTTTGAATGTATCCAATAGTATACTGTGACCTTGATACAGTTACAAAATACATGAACAAGTTCTACTTTAATAATTATAAGTTATGCATCATCCTTTTCTTTCCTTAAACTTGTGTTTTTATTCCATTTTCACCATGGAGTATTTTAAAATTTTTATACTCAAGCATATTTTATTAATTATAACATTATATTTATTTGCAACAAATGTACAGCTAGTCCTCATTATTTGTTGATTCTGTATTTGCAAATTCAACTCAGTAACGTTTATTTATAATCCCTCAAATTGATACTCATGGCACTTTCGTGGCCACTTGTGGACATGTGCAGAGCAGCAAAAAATTTGAATCATCAGTTGAAGTTGAAGGTGGCACTTGGCTTTCTTGTTTCAGCTCACATACTACAAACAGATATTTTTTTTCAAAGTTTATTTTGTGCCACATTTTCCATGTTTGTGTTTTTGTTTGTTTTGTTATTGTGATTTCTTTATTTAAAATGATCCCTAAGTTTAGTGCTAAAGTGCTGTCTATAGAGTTCCTTGGCAAAAGAACACTGTGATATGCCTTATGGAAAATATAAATGTGTCAGATAAACTTCAGTCAAGCATGAGTTGTAGTGCTGTTGGCAATGACTTCAGTGGTAATAAATTAACAATGTATATTAAATAAGATATATTTAAACAGAAACACCATAAAAGAAGGTTATATATTGATCAGTTGGTGAAAATGTTGGGAGCAGAGACCCACAAGAACTCCATCCTGTATGTTCCCTTGGAGCAATGATTCAATATTTGCTAATTCAATGTTCTAAACAACTTTATAGAACATAAGTACCACAAATAATGAGAATTGACTCTATGTAAATAATTTTAAAGTAGTTTTAAAAAACTCTATAATCAGAAGCTTTAAGTGTTAATGCATTTCTTCTGTACTGAGCTATTATCAAATTTGTTTTTAATATGTAATTAATTACTTAATCAGTTTTATAGGATAGGCTAGTAAGTAAGTGAAAACAGAGGACCATAAAGAGAAAAAGAGAGATGGAAAGAGGGGGATAAACGAATCATACCATTTATTGACTTTTTACGATTTGTTAGTAAAAGAAAGGAATAAAGAAACAGAGAAGAGAGATGGGGAAAGAGAAGTGAGATAATCGGAGGATGAATGAAAAGAGAGGAGAGCAGAAGCTAGGGGAAAGGGGAAAGAAAAAGGGATTTTATTCCACATTTTGGAAGGGGTGAGAGATCTAAGCATGTAAAATGGAAGTCAGTGGAAACACACACACATACACACAAAGAATGTCTCCAATGTGTAAATAAAAAATCTCATTCATTTTTTTAAAAAGGAAACCCTTTGTTAATCTTATAACTTTATTTAAATGTCACAATCATACAATTCGTTTAAAGTATACAACTCAAACTTAAAGCTTCATACCCATAAGCAATCAATCCCAATTCCAATCCCCCCAACCCTAAGCAATACTAATCTACTCACCCCCCAGTTTTATTGAGATATAGTTGACATATAACATTGTATTAGTTTAAGGTGTGCAGCGTAATGATTTGATATACAAGTATGTATATATTATGAAATGGCTATCACAATAAGTTTTGTTAACATCCATCACCATACATAGTTACTCATTTTTTTGTGATGAGAATTTTTAAGATCTACTCTATTACCAACTTTCAAGCATACAATACAGTATTATTGTTATTATTTATTTATTTTTAAAATTTTTTGTTTTTTTTGTTTTTGAGGGCAGTGTCACTGACCCTCATATGTGCGACCCAAACCGGGGCCGCTGGCTTCCCAAGCCAGTGCTTAACCACTGCGCCACTCGGCCAGCCCTGTTATTATTTTTTTTAAAAGAGTAATGTAAGTTTTATTTTAAAATGTCAGTTTTATCATATGGCTGGAAATTATACCCTGAGTCACTTTTTACATTTATTATATACAATATATTTTAGGGTTACATGTTTTAAAATTATTTTAGGAGGTAATGATGCATAAATGCTCAAAGGTCTCTGATACAATATGTGAAAAGAATTCCTCATCTCCTCAGCCATTTGTCCTCCTGTGTTTCCTGGCTTACTATAGTTGAGCTAATAATAGAACATAAGTACCACAAATAATGAGAATTGACTCTATGTAAATAATTTTAAAGTAGTTTTAAAAAACTCTATAATCAGAAGCTTTAAGTGTTAATGCATTTCTTCTGTACTGAGCTATTATCAAATTTGTTTTTAATATGTAATTAATTACTTAATCAGTTTTATAGGATAGGCTAGTAAGTAAGTGAAAACAGAGGACCATAAAGAGAAAAGATCTAAATACCAATGTTAATTTTTTAGTTTTAATAAATGTACTATGGTTATATTTGTACTATACTTATTAACAGTAGGATACTCTGGATGAAAGTTATGTGGGATCTCTGTATCCCACACAGTTAAGAACTTCTTGTGAGAGAAAACTTAAGATCAACTGTCTTAGAAAATTTCAAGTATACAATACAATATTTATTACTAAGTGTAGTGACCACACTGTACATTAGATCTCCAGAATAAGCCTTAGTTAATTGATTCCTTTATCTATGGAAATGACTGTCCAACAGTGTTATTATGGATAAAATTTAGTGAGAAATTTATGGGAATTATAGCAGTATAGATTTGTTTTGCTTTAATACATCCTATAAAATACAATTAAATACATTTAGCTGGTGAAAGAAGAAAAGCCTTTTGGTCTCAAATTATTCTTTCTTCAACAACAATTTATTAAATGGTCACCTCTTAAGGTATAGATATTTTAGTAATTTGCATGTCAATTTATGATCAATCAGAAATAAAAATAAAACATCTGTGAAAATATATGACTAAATGTACCATTTTAATTCAATATGAAAATATTAGCCAACCTACAAAGGAATGAGGTATGATATTTTGGATGCTATTTTATTGCATCCAGTAAAAGTACCTTTTTTTCTCCCAAGTTTTGCCATTTACATTAGCTGCACATTCTTCCTTTTAAAGTTAAATGTGTGGCATATGAAAGAGGTTCTTGGACTGTGTGGTATTATATTATACATTAATGATGCAATAAATTGAGTACAGGGTAATATTACTTGAACAATGTCCATAATTCACATTTATATTCATGGCTAAATTTACAGGCCACCTTGACACAGATCCAAATACAGGTATTTTTATAAATTACTGAAGTATCTAATTCAATCAACTTCAGTTATATGGTCATGTCTGAATAATTCTTATTCTGGTTATTATGTATGAGTAATCATGATATTCAGAATCATACTATGGTTAAACATCTAAATTAGAAAAAATAGCTTTTTTTGAATTGCATAGAAGAGATTTCATTTAGCTTTGGAAGGTCAGGCTAAAGACATTTCTAAATTTCCAAAAACTGTGTTGCTTTCATTGCCAAAACACAGTAACAAATACATTTCTCCACATAATGTTGAATGTAAAAAAGAAAAAAATCAAAGAAAAAATTCCAATTTTATCTTTTAGCTGAATGTCACTGATCAGCATAAATCTTTGCTAAAATGTCTTCTATAATAACTTTGTAAACCACATTTGCTCCAAAATTCTAATGGTTGTGGAGATGGCACAGCAACATCATTCTGTTCTTTTTGAGTGATTTAACTTTCCCTATCTGGCTCCCAAAAATTCCTTTTGAGCTTTCTCGCTTTTGGTTTGCTGAGCCAGAAGAGGAAAGTTACATGAAGACTCATTTTGTTTAGCAGCACACTGACCTGTGAAAATTATACTGAGAGATGTGGTTTGTTCAAGGAAATCAAAGTAGTTCACAAACACCTTTGAATATCCTTATTATATAGCTGAATAGTAGGAAACTGTTCACTCATTGTCCATGTCTTTCCTTCAGCCCATTTTCTTTAGGCCAAAACATAAGTAGGAATAGTATCATTTATGCCTGTAGTTTCAAAAACACAATAGGACGAGAGCCTTTAGTCACAGTTTCCTAGACTACCACAAGATGGGGCTAAATTTTAAGTAGACAGCTATTTTGGTGGTTTAACAGGGCCACTTCTTGAACTTCATATAAATGGGATGTGCTTTTTTTATGTATTACTTCTTTCACTCAACATAGAATTTTTGAAATTTATTCGTGTTGCTAGGTGTACGGATAGTGTGAGTTTTTTTTTTATCGTGAGTAATATTCTATTATATAAGTATACCACAAATTATTTGTCCATTCTATGATTAATGGACACTTCAGTTGCTTACAGTGTTTGACTATAATGAATAACGAAGATCTATGACCATTCTTGTACATCTTTTTGCAGACATGTTTTCACTTCTATTGGGTATATACCTAAAAATGGAATTGCTGGGTCCCGGTGTAGGTGTATTTTTTAACTTTACAAAAAATTGCCAAATAGTTTTCCAAGGTGGTTATAGCATTTTATACTTCCAAAAATAGTGTAACAAGTTTCCAGTGGCTCCACATACTTGACAATATTTGGTATAACCAGTCTTAATTTTAGCCATGCTAGTGGGTATAAAGTAGTATTTCATTATGGGGATATGTACCTAACCTAATTATTAACAATTCAACTAGAGCCGTGGAGGGCATGGTGGGAAAATCTTGGGAGGTCAAGTGTGAAAAGAGGAATCTTGGACAGAGGAAACAAATGTTGTGAGAAGGGATAGATGATAAGAGTCTTTCATTCTGAGCAGCTATCTAAGAGGGAGGTAAGAGTCATTAAAAGTGCAGGTCGTAGCAGGGAGAGACCTCAGGTATGTGGTACGTTTAGCTGTATTTAGCCCAAATGAGAGTTTGCTTAAACTTTATCTACATGATGGTGGAATGTTAGCATTATCATAGCCTAAAACCTCTTCTTGATCTCATTCTAATGCTGGTCATACTCTATTAGGGTAATTAAACCTAGTTGTAGAAGGCATTTCATCCTGAAGAGTTGCCTAATATTAAATATACCCTTCACACTTTGCCCTTTATTCAGACTCACTTATGGATGGGATAGTCTGGTTTGAAACTTCTTTTTAGCTGGTAAAGAGGGCTTTATCTAGATCGTCTCATAGTAGGATGAACATAATATCTACCAAAAGGAGGTTATAGAATTTATTGCTACTGTAGGTCATCAAAACATTTTGGAAAACTTGTATTGGTCATAAATATGATGGAGCTAGTGTATTTAGATCTTGGCATTAAAACAAACTCTCATCATTGTGGTTACATTTTACAATCTCAAATGTTAAAATCTGCATTATAAAACTTGCAAACCATCTTTATAAAAAACCAAACATTATATTTTAGAATAATAATTTTAGATTTATAGAAAAGTTATAAAGATAATACAGAGATCCCACATAACTTTCATCCAGAGTATCCTACTGTTAATAAGCATAGTACAAATATAACCATAGTACATTTATTAAAACTAAAAAATTAACATTGGTACATTACTACTAACGTCCCAGATCTATGACAATTTCTTAGTCTATTTGTTTTTCATGGTCTTGATAGTTTTGAAGAGTCCTGGTCAAATATTTTTAGAAGCACAGTTTGGGTTGTCTGATACTTTTCACATGATTAGATTGTGGTTATGGTTTATGGGGGCACATACCACAGAGACAGAGAGATTCCTTCTCATCCCATTGTATTAGGGATACATAATATCAACATGACTTATTACTTTGATCACTTGGACAGATGATGTCTGCCAAATTTCTCTGTTGAGAGGTTACTGTTTTTCCCCTTTCATACTCTATTCTTTGGAAATAAGTTAAGTCCAGTCCACACTCAACATGTGTACCTATGGAGTGGTTAGGGAGAGACTGGATATTAAGCTCCATGTCTTGGAGGGGGAGTACTTACATATAGTATTTGGAATTTTTCTGTAAGGATAACACATTTATTTATTTACTAATTGATTTATATCAGTTATGGACTTAGGAATATTTATTTTATACTTTGGGTTATAGTCTAATAATACATTATTTTTCCTTCAAATTTTTCTAACTTTGTCCATCGGAAGCTCTTTCAGATTGGCTCCAGTATCCTTTTGACATACAGAGCCTTTATTTATTTATTTATTTATTTATTTATTTATTTATTTATTTTCCTTTTTAGTGTTTCTTTACTTTCTTGCACTAGAAGATGCTGTAGACTCATCTTGTATTTTCCCTGCACCCACCCTAGAATCAGCCATTTCTCCAAGGATCCCTAGTTCCTTTTATTGAAAAATTATATTTTGAAACTAAGATCTGAGTGATGGGTGTGCTTATTGCTACTGGGATGTCACTGACTCTAGACTGTCTCTGAAGATAGAGATAGGAAGTATATACATATATACTAAAAATGTGTACATGCCTATTATCTATTATCTATCTATCTATCATCTCTCTATCTATCTCATTATCTATCATCTTAAACTTGAGTTCACATCACAGGGATTACTCTAGACTTCCCCCTTGCTTGTTCATAATTTCTTTCTCTGAGAGTAAGAAACTTACATCCTATTTATCTAGCATATATTCACTTCATTTTTCAATCCTCATAAATTTATAAAATAGTTCCAGAATTAATTGATATTCCTATGAGAAACAAATTTACTAACTCACATACTGTGTTTATGTACAGTTCTTTTATCTTTAGTCTTACAGTTTTCAGTCAAAATACCATTTTCCTAAGTTAATTAAGTTCCTTTTCCCCCTATCACTTTTAGTGGGGTTAAATCATACATTTATAATAAGAAATGAATTAATATGCCAATCAACTTTGATATAAAAAGGCTTATTTTTCTCTCTGTTGCAATTCTTTTATTTAGTACTATAAGATGCTATGGTACATAGATACCCTTTCTATTTCGAAGAGATTTTAATAATCAAAGTACAGTTTTCATGAGGAGAGTAGCTCAGTATGAATTTGAGGACTGACTCATATAACATTTAAAATTCTCTATGAAATCTGTTATATTATGGAGTTTCTTTTTTAAACACAGAGCAGAATTTTTACAATGGCTTAGGAATTATCTTGGCATGAAACACAGAAGGACATACTAATATTATGAAAGTCAAAAGATACGGTAGAAAATACCCATGCCAGAAAATACCATACATATCATATGGTAGAAATACCCATGCCAGATATTATCTCTTACAGTGCTTATTTTAGTAGACATAGGTGCTAGAGTCTTTAGACCATTGATAGACCATTGTGCTAATTTTTCAAATGGCTAAATTATGTTTTTATGTTTATTTTTTCAGAACAGATTTTTTTCATGTCTCCTCCTCCTTCAAGATTTTAATCTCGAAACTGTCTCTACCACAAGTACTTCATCCAGTGATTCTTCAGATTATTCATATAATATTTACCATCTTTTATCTCTTTTATGCTTCCATATTTGACTGCAGTTATGCACCTCTTAACAACTGGGACGCATTCTGAGAATACATTGTTAGGTGATTTTGTCATTGTGTGAACATCATAGAATGCAAGTACACACACCTAGATAGTACAGCCCAGGCTGCGTGGTGTATGTAGCCTATTGCTCCTAGGCTATCATCCTGTATAGCACGTTACTGTCCTGCATACTGTAGGTGATTGTAACACAGTGGTGAGTGTTTGTGTATCTAAGCCTAGGAAAAGTACAGTAATTATATAAATGATAAAAATGGTACACCTATAGAGGGCACTTACCATGAATGGAGCTTATAGGACTGGAAGTTGTTCTGGGTGAGTGAGTGAGTGAGTGAGTGGTGAGTGAATGTGAAGGCCTAGGACATTACTGTACACTGCTGTAGACTTTATAAATACTGCCTCCCTCTGCTCCCACCAACAGGGTCAGAAATAGAACATCAAAACTGTCAGTGCAGCTCCACGAACAGGAACAGGCTGGACTGATTGGAAATATAGAGGAGAAACTGGTTGGGTAAGGCACAGATCATCATAACGGTGACTGTCAGGAGGGAGTGAAAGGGTCTGAGGATCAGTAGGAATAAGAAATTGAGATGGAGAGATAAAGGAGCATAGGGGGTTGTCATGGCAATGTGGTTTAGACTCTGCATGTTGGAGCAGTGGTCAGATTAAGGAACTTTGTGGTATTCATAAAAAAAGAGAGTGTTTAACATAAAGAGGATGTAAAACTGAGGATTCAATATTTTGACTTTGGAAATTTTTTTTTTTTGCTTTCATTGACCCTATCTAGTACAAAGGGCTCTCTCTGGTATTCAACTAATGGAAGAAATAAAATGTGTCTATGCTTTACATCATTACAACTTGGAAATATTTCCAAAGTACAGGGACAGACTGTGCACTGTCACAGAAAGCTTTTACTAAAGTAGCAATGACACTTAATACTTGTTAAGATAGCTCCTGTGGACCTGTGTCCCTGTACAGGATCTTAGGTGCTCAACAAAGATTTTATAGCAATGTACTCTGAAGACCATCAAGCTAGACCTGGGAGGGCTGTACGTCCTTTGAATATGTAGCTCTGGGGAGACAGGCTCCTCTGTGCTGAAACAGGTCAGTGGCTGACTGATTGAGATATAATATGTGCACTCAAAATTGAGGTGCTATAAATGAGAGGGAATCTATTGCCAAGCTATTGCTGCTGTCAGAGAAAAAAAATTCTACCTGAACCACATGTTCTTCCATTTCTTACAGGAAATTGAGCTCCATTATAATCTTATGGGACCACCATCACATATGTGGTCTGTCATGACTGAGATGTTATGTGGCACATGACTGTATTTGTTTCTTTACCTAGTAAATTCTGATATTTTCACCACTTAAAAAATTCCATAGAATAAAGCTATAAACAAAACTGTACTTATATACCATAGCTATTTTCCACTTTCCTTCAACTATCAACCTAGCTCATTAAACCAGGTTAAGTCTCCGATCTTATTCGGTGTTGCCTGCTTTCTTCCAGTGATGTTTACTGGTATCAAGGTCTTCAAGACATCCATCTCTTTCTACTTCTCCTTTCATGATTAATTTTGGGTATCTGAGGGGTTTGCTCCCTACCAGCCATTTTTTGTTTTTATTGCTACTGCCTTGAGGTCTTTTTCTATGCATCTCACTATACTATAGGGCTTTGTACTTGTTTTTTCTACAGATTCTTATCCTGCACATGTTCAAATGCCTCTGCCATCCTACTATATTTGACTGGATATCCAGGACCTTTATTTGTTGATTATCACTTGTTGAAGTAGTTGGGGGATATATATTTATATTATCTCCATATAGAAATAAGGGTAGAGAATACAATAGTCTATGCTTGATATCCCCACATCCTCCTCACTTTCATTTTGCTCCCTAGCTTCTAGTCTTCACTAAAACTGCTCTCTTTAAGTTTGCCAAAGACTTCTATTTGCCAAACCCAAATAATATTCTTCTTTTAAAAATGTTTTATTGGGGGCCGGCTGAGTGGCGTGGTGGTTAAGCACTGGCTTGGGAAGCCAGCAGCCCCGGTTCGGGTCCCACATATGAGGGCCAGTGACGCTGCCCTCAAAAAAAAAATGTTTTATTGGGTTACTTTGTCATGTTTAACTATTGAGTCCTCCATTCCTAAAGTTCTTTGAGATGGCATTCTTTTATTTCTTCCTAGTCCTTGTCTAACCTTTTTCTCTCTCTAATGAGGGCTGTCCTTCTTAGATGTAGGTGTTGCTTAAGTATTTTTGTTTGTTTTTATTTTCACTGCATTCTCTCTGTGTATATTTCTTATTGCTGATGTAACAAATTACCACAAATTTTGTGGCTTAAAACTACACAAATTCATTCTCTTTGAGTTTTCGAGGTCTGAAGTCCAAGATCAGTTTCACAAGACTAAAGTCAAGGTATTCCAAGGGCTGGGGGTGCTGAGGGGAGGATATGCTTCTTGTCTCATCTGACTTCTAGTGGCTACTTATATTCATAGTCTGTGGCCTCTTTCTCCATCTTCAAAGTAATTAATCAAATCTCTGATCCTGTCATTGCCTTCCCCTCTAACTCTGATTCCTTCCACATTCTTTTTATAAGAACCCTGTGATAACTATATTGGGTTCATACAGATAATCTGGAATAATCTCTCCATCTCAAATTTCTTAATTGAATTACATTTACGAATTCGCTTTTGACATATAAGGTAACATATTCATAAATTCCAGGGGTTAAGATGTGGAGATCAGTATTCAGCCTGTCACACTGTTGTCATCTCATTCTTAAGGTTTTGATTAAAACCTAAATGCTAATGATTTTCACATCTGTGTCTCCTACCCAGCTCTCTCTCCTGCATGCACGATTCACATGTTTAACTACTTGCTAGACATTTTCTTCTGGATCTATTTCAAATTCAATTATAAGACATAGACCTTATCATCTTCACCAGACCATTTCCTCTTCCTATGTTCTTTATATCAGTTAATAGTCTCCATTATTGAAACGTGGGGTCATTCTTAAATCTTACCCCCCTCTTAGTTCTCAGATTAAATCAGTGATTAGTCACCATGTAATGTTAAATTAACTGTCTAATCTGTGCCTTCTAATGCATCCTTATTTCAACTGTCAGTATCCCTTTTGGCAAAATGTGATGATAGAATATAATTCTTGTGAGCATTATTATACCAACTTTACAGATGAAGAAATTGAAGCGTAGGGAGATCAGGACCTTGTGTAAGGTTACATAGTGAGAGATTTGGGATTTAACCATGGGCCTGGCTTCTTCTATGGCTCTAGTTAAATTCCTCATATCTTTTCTGGGTTACACAAACAGCCTCCTAACTATTTTCCTTGATAACAGTCTTGGCTCTTCAAGTCTATTCTTCACACAGTCGTGTAGTCTTTTAAATATGCATACATGACTCCTCAATGAGACATACAAGGCTCTCTGTGAGCTGGGATCTGTCTACCTCTTATTATGATTTTCTACTGATCCTGGCTTTATTAATAACTTCACACTCTAGCAGCTTTGAACTCCTTGTATTTCTTGGTGTATTTGTATTGTTTCTCAGTTTTGTGCCTTTACTCTGGCTAAATCACTGCCTGGATATCCTGCCCTTAATTCCTCTGTCTTCAAAGCCCTCTTTACCCAGCTTAGACATCTTCACTTCCAAAAAGGTATTGAGACTTCATTTTTGAAAAACCCTATTTCTGGGTCTTTGAAAAGACAGATGATGTTTTATCGCTCCTCTCCCTTTGCCATACGTAGTAGAATGCCAGCACAAAATATTACTAGATGCTTGTTGAGTGAAGGAATGAATTAATGTTTTATTATTTTTTTCAGTAAAATCAGAAGCATTCTTTGTGTTTTCTGCATGAAGCCATTATCTCTAAATCTTTAGACAATGATCATAGTAGAAGCTATTACCATACTGAAGAAAAGCAAACTAATACCATTTTTATGGATTTCTGTTTTAATAAGAAATTACTTTATACAAAATAATAAAAATAAAATAATTTATGAAATTAATGTTTAATAGGAAAAATGCTTTTACTACCCTCATGAAAGAATTTCCTACTTGTCCCTGTTCAGTATAAATAAGTTGAAAGTATAATGAAGAGACTATGTAAAGGACCTTTACTCATACATTTAAATTCCTCATAACTAAACTAATGATAGAAGTAAAATCTTTTCTTGTTTGTATATGTATCAATTCAAGCATGAAAGTACCAATAATTTGTTCCAACTTGTCAATTTACTCATCAAGAATTGTATCTCAGAAACTGAGTACCAATAACTTGGAATAAAAGAGATTGTTTTTCTTTACGAAAAGAATGCATAGCTTTGTTTTATTTATTTATTTATTTATTTATTTATTTATTTATTTATTTATTTATTAGCTGAGCCATCCTGCTCAGCAGCAACTCAGCTTGGGCTGAGCATCGAACTGCTGTTGCTCAAAGCTCAGTTCATACTCTTGAGCTGGCTCTTAACCAACTGAGCCACTCAGCTGGCCCTGTATAGCTTTGTTTTAAAACATTGGATCTTGCCACAATCTAATATCAAGTTGCTATTGGTTTCTGTATTCCAGTGAATTTGAGTGATAATATCGTTTTGCCAATATTTTCCAAACATTTGCTCATATTTACTTAATTCTCAAAGTGTGAAGGATATTATAATCTGTTTTATGCATTGACCCTATTTTTTAGTGATTAATGTTTACTTCCCTTTAAATATGGCCAGATTTCATAGAAATTATATTATGTCATTTGTCTAATAAGAATAAGGTATTGTTTTGCTAATGGAAAATTACCAAAAGAAAGCACACAGCAAAAATCAAAGATGTTAATTTTTGAAATAGGACACCAAACAGAGCAGAGAACAACTGAGGAAGAATTTCTGCTAAAATAATTGGAAATCAAGGACACTGAGAATCTATGACCTCATCAGCCTGGAGACAATTAATTTTATTATGGTTCATTACATAATCTTCTGAAAATGCAGGCATAATGTAAAGTAAGAGAAATGAAAAAGCAACAATAACAAAAAAACTATGGCTAGAGAGCAAGTTGAGCATTTTCCTTTGGTGACTTTAATGCTACTTGAGTTTCAAAAACACTTAGTTATCTTGTTAAAAATACATTTTGGAAGTAATCACTTATGACATTTGAATGTGGGTGTTTGCATTTATACTCTAACCAAATTATTTAAACTACTTTTTAAGGAGCTTTTAAAGTTGCAAATGGTGACTACTGCCTTATGAGAATGGAAAGTATGTGTTAGAAATTTGGTATGACTTAATTTCAAAACCTTTTAAAATTTGTTTTCTCATACATAAGTAGTGATCACTCTTAGTTGTGCTATCTCTGAATAAAGGTCCCATTCGTTAAAATGTTCAGTAATATATTAATCAGTGCTGTCCCCTAAGATGGTCCTCTTCATATTGTGCACAGTTGGGAAACTCATCTAACCATTACTTCAATGTCATTCCAGTCTGGTCACTTCAAATATTCTGTCTCCACTCCTGTTGGACAGTCTTTGTTCTCTTATTGTGTTTATTGTTATCCTAGGACCACATGACATCCTCCCTTGTATATCCTACAGTCATCTTTACAAATGTCAATATCCACATAGCCATCTTTCTCTCTTCCTCTATTCTCCTTGCCTCTAAAACCTCCTGGACCTCCCTGAAAATGCCTTCAATGTATATATTTGACATGAAATTGACAAAAAATTCCTGAGAGCCAAACTTTTCAATTTGTGTGGGTGAATATTTTCTTTTAGTGGTTGAAATTCAAAATCTTTCTCTGATAGAAAAGGGCAATGTATTAGATTGAATGTAAGAGCACAACGTATTTGGTATGAGTCAAGGTAGGATGATTTTTCTTGACCAATCTGCTTTAGAATCCTCTTCACTGAGTCAATCAAGTTACTATCTTAGTACATCAAATGAAGGGTTTTGGGGTCGGTTAAGTACAAGACTAACCCTAACACAGAAGTGGCACTTAGAGGGACTTTTGGCAATTCCCTTAAAAAGTAGTTTCTGTAGAGGGTAGCTTTTCCTCTTATTGTTTTATTAATGACTGATGTGCTTTGAAAATTACCCATTTTAGACAATAAGAAGCTGAAATAAAGAGGTGATACATTTTATTGACTTGGATTGTATTCTTGAACAATATCATAGGCAGATAATAAATATAGCAGGCATGCCCCAAATTTAAATTATATAAGAATGGTTGTGTGTGTGTGTGTGTGTGTGTGTGTGTGTGTGTGTGTGTGTGTAGATCATGAAAAGGCCACATACCTTAGTTTTAATGGTATGCAGCTCATTTCCTGAACAACTGAGGCAGTCTGCTTTGCTGGCTTATGTTCTTGGGAATAATGGACTGTAGAGATGAGTGGGTAGTTTTTCGTGATTTATACAACACTCTTTTTATGTCACTTCTCAGGTCAAATGTTAAAATGATTTTTTAAATGACTGCCAGAAAAAGGCCATAGTAAGCCTTTTCCCAATCTGGCTTTTACTTTTTTATTCTTTTTCTCACCATTCTTCAATATTCATTCTCTGATGCAGTTTGTATGGAATACCTAGTATTTATATATATAGCATACTCTCTCCCTTTCCATGCCCAATTCATGCATATACATCCATTCAAATTTTACTCATTCTTCAAAGTCCAATTCAAGTCCCATTTTCTTCATAAGGAGATATCTAAAGTGCATCTTACCTTTTCTTAAAATATTATAATACTTATTTTCCATATGACATCTGTTCTGGTACTACTTTGTATGGCCATTTAACTTACACATATGATGTTATTTAACTTTTTATTATGCTTATTTTCTTATGCTTATTAGAGTGTAAATTGTCCAAAGGTCTTTATAATGTCCACTGTGCTTGGCTTAATGCTAAACTTTTAGTTACTCACAGATGTGTTGAGATGAATGGATATCGATGAATTAACTTAGCTATGAAGGGTATCTCTACCTGGATTAATGCAAACCTACTCTTACTACCTGAGAAAACAACTCAGATGATATTTTTTACAAATAATGAGCTAGACTTTTCTTTCCCTCCTCAAGGGACAGTCTTTCTTAGAGACAACCTTATTAAATAGAACTATGAAATGAGATTTTGCAGTGCTAAGAGCTCTACCTATGACTAACTATGTGCCATTGGACCACGGACAGGTTCCTCAATCTTTGCATGCCTTTGTTTCCCTGTCAACAAAATGCAATAAAGCACCTTCTTCCCCCTGCTCGGCAATAGAAATTATAGGGAGTAATGAATACTACACTTGCCTTTCTTGTTCTTTTCAAACAAAGAATAATTACCAAGATTTCAGGGTCAGGTTTTTTTTTAAGTCAAAAATATTTTTAAAATATTTCATGAGGTAATATCATTCTGCTAAACTATCAGCATAGACAGTCCTCAGTAAAAGGATTATATGCATGAGAAACATCAAAAGGAAATATTTTATGTTTTTCCAAATCTTTCCAAATTATTTTGTTTCTTATTATGTATTCAAAGCTTAGTTGTTAGATAATTAATGAATTGAAACATTGTAATTTTTTAAAGTGATAGAACAGTGCACTACACATAAATCACACTTAAGGTAACATCCTGTACTCAAATTTATTGTAGCAGAAAATAACATTAAGATGCATAATTTTCATTTTACATTTGTAAGCTCTTATTATTTACTTGCTCATTTAGAGTCTGTAATTAAAAGTCAGCTTTTCTGAGAACTTGGGAAGGCTGAATAATGAGAGTCACAGTTCTCAAAATATGAACCAATGGGTCCTGGGATGCTATAATTACTGGATAGGGGTGTGGAAGGACATTTAAAAAACTTGAGGGAAACACAGCAATACTTAACATCTGTTGAAAACTGTGCAGTCTTTTAGCTTAAGGTAGTTTATAGATTTAGCATAGGATTGTGTTACATTATTTCCATTACTTCATACATTTGTGAAGGTAGGTTTTTGGAAGTTATTATGATAAAAAGCAAGAACTGCAGAAATATCAATGTGGAACAGAAAATGAGGGTGGCAATGCCTAATCTCAACCTAAGGCTTGAGAAGCTCTATAGCACCCAACTTAATTAATTAGTTAAATTAATTAATTAAATGCTTTCAATTATTTAAGAATGAAATTAAATATTTCACATGTATTTTCAAATGCTACTGACTTGTTAGGATAGAAATGCTTATTGAATTGTGTGGGAGCAACTACCTCATACATTGGATTGTTAGATATTTCTTTTGGTCTAGGGTGCTGTTAAAAATGACTTAGAAAACCTGAAAACCATAAAAAGTTGGGAATTTTCTTCTCTGAGGTAAAAGTGCAAAGACCTTATTGGATTGAGCAGACATAGGTCCAGGTTATGTCCGCATAACCTGGAGGGAAACAGAGTCACATGTTGGGTGCTGGTGCAGAGTACGTGGGCTTTGGGATGACTGTCTTCACAGTTATATGCTGCTTATCTGGAAACAAGGATTCACCTTCTGTGTGGCCCTAATAAAACCCCACGTGAAATAGAGAAATGGAACCTTTTTGTTTTAGTTCACTGTTGTGGTACAGATAGATGCCTGTCCATTTTTGTACACCAAAAGAGGAATTAATGTTCATTTTGCTCACTATAAGGAGAACTTACAAAAATGAGTAAACATATGTTTTATTTTAAAAGTTTCACATCTTTTGGTGGACAAATGTTTTAGAATTATTTTAACATAAACTTGTTATTTTTGACTTGAGCTAATCTATTCATTACTGAAGTTACTCATTTCAGGATCTACTTAAAATATTTTCCAGAAATGATTATAGCATGAGTATAAGTTGTGATCTGATTCTTAATTTCTTAAACAGAAATAATGTCTGTTAATTATTTTAAGGGAACTAAGTACATTGCTATTTAATCATTATGAGTAACATTTTTTTAATGTTTATTTTATTTCTATGACAAGGTCACAACATTTCATTTCTAATGTCAATAAAACTTTAAAGAATTCTATTTACATTAAAATTGGATTTAAAAAATAGATTCATTATTTTAAAATAATAAACAATAGATTGCATATTCATGACAAATCGAAAATATATATAAGTAAAGGTCTATCAACATTAACAAGGTTATATCAGGGCACTCTTACTGATAATTCATACTTATTATTGTTAGCTGTCAAGCTTAATAAGTTGCAGACAGGAAGACATAATTCCTTTCTATAATATAATAAAGCAGACAGAAGAATTAGGTTATAAAAAGACAGGGAGATGGTGAACATATAACCAAATACAATTGAATAGAAATTTTTCTTTTTCATCCATTTAATTCTGAGGGCCATATTCATGGCAGCTTCACATAAGGAGAACATTTTAGGCAGTTGAAGAAGGGGTTTGCAGGAGAATAGCATTCTCAGAAAGGATACACTAGGGAGGAAAAACAGAAGCTGATGTTGTGATATGTGAGGGGAAAGTTTTCTAGGCACAAGATATGTCTGGAAAGAAAATGAGTAACTCCACAAGTAGAAAAATCATAAAATATTGGGGGTTGATGATACCCTAGAGATTTTACCAACCCTTTTAATTTAGAGGTGAGTAGTCTGTGCCCAGAGAGGTTTTGAGCAACTTGCTTTTGGTCATATGGCTGGTTATTAGCAGAGCAGCTACTACAATGTAGTGCTTCTGCACGGACTGGTGCTTTTCCATGACATTGTATTCCGGGGAATAATTCCAGCATGTTAATTGTGTAGGTTATGTTTATTGGTAATGCAATAAACCACTCACATGGTGACTTTGATTCATCAGATTTGTTTTTCTTGTATTTTTAGGACGTTTGAGGACAATTGTAAGAGGCAAGCAGACAACGTGTTTCAATTGAAATAGCATGGGCTTAAGAGTCAAGGCTGAAATTCTAACTAATATTTCTCAGCTTCATGATCTTCAGGCAGATATTTCCAAATCTCTGTGCAAAAATTTTCATATCTCTAAAATTGGGAAGATACATCTTATTGTGGCACTGTAATGATTAAATGAAACAACAACTAAATGGACCCTGGTCCATTGTAGTTTCTCAACAAATGTTACTTTTACTTAAATAGATCTGGAAGGTAAAGGTTTAGAAAAAATTTGAAAGCAAAAGGTTTGGGTATAAGGTAGAAAGAAGTATTTAGGTAAATAATTAATGGTTACAATGGACCACAATTGAATTGCTTATTGACAAAACATTGCTATTATTAGACATATAAGGACAATACTGTGATCTACACAAACACATAGAGCAGTGTACAATAATCTTCCTATATAATCTGTACCTAATACCTGAAAAAGAATCTCAATTTTAAAAAGTTGTGTAGAAAGCTAATTATGCGGAGGACAAAAAATGTAATTGTAGACCGCATTGGCTTCTAGGGCCTCTTCTCAGAGGAGGATGGATTTCTGCAGTGCATGGTTGAGAGTGCAAAGCCACTCAAAGCCACATAAGGGAGTAAAGTGTTGCGTTGACTTTATTGCTTTTCTTTATTTCCTCCCTTCCCCTGTCTTGTTTTGATTAACAAGACCCCTACCCCTTCAGGATGGTTTGATGAAATATAACCATAGAATGATGAGTTGCATTGTTTTCCATGTGTCCCTTTATATATGAACAAAGCAGTTGATTCTCATTTTGATATTGTCCTTAATATTTGGTTTTACTTACAAAACTATGCAGAGATATAAAGCACAGTATCTCCACTCTTATTTGTTTACAGTCTTTCACTGAGAAAGTATGTTTGCCCTCTTTTTAAAAGAGAATATAAGGAAGTGGAAGGTGTAGACAAATCTCATTCAAGGAACATGTACATAGGGTTAACCTGCAGGTGGGGAGTAGGTGCGTGTAATTTTCTAGGTTAGGGTTCCAGAAAAACTTGCCCTAGTTAAGAATTCACCAGCTACTATATATATTTTTTTAGAGAATTTACTTTAATGTTACATATGCAGTTTCTGTGAGTTGCCAGATTTATATAAAGATTGACTACAGGGAGAGAGAGATTTCCTTAGTCTCATGAGATCAGGCGAGAGCTCTGCTCCAGGGAACGCTTGTGCAGATGTTGCAGGTTTTCTTGCTTGAGACTTAGATGGATGAAAAGAAATTAGGAAAGAGTTTGGAGCTCTGAAATGCAAAAGATTTGGGGAGTGAGGACGGATTGTAATTTTTATTTGAATTTGAGGGAGGTGAATTTTTCCTTAACTACTTCTCTGGGAAGGATAAAAATCAAATTAAATGAGGCAAAATAAATGAAAGGAGTTTATAAATAGCAATGTTATAAATGAAGGTAAGGCATACACAACAAAAGTTTTATGTTTAAAGGGGAAATAGTCACCATCTTTATTAAGGTGGAGAATCTGCTTTAATGAGTCCTTCCCAATGCTTGATCAGTCTCAAGTGAGTTCTCAGGTGCCCTCACTGACTTCGCAAACAGAACAAGTACATTCCTGCAGTTCCCTATTCTAGGAGGAGACTGGACTTTAAGGAATTTATTGAAACACAATACATCCAGCAGGACTGGGTCTGTGGGCATGAGTCTATGCAAGTTTCTTTGCCTAACATCAGAGCAGAAGCTCTTCACTTTAAGTGGACTACTCCTTCCTAAAGTGTTTGGGTTCCTTTTACTAGTTCTAAGGCTTTAAACCATTTTTTTTTTCAAAATGGAGAATAGGTTATTCCTATTCTCTTCCTTTAAAAAATATTAATTCAAGTATAGAACACAGCATTCTTCATATTGAGGGCTTCTGAACCCTGTTCCTGAACAGAAATTCAAAGGGAAACCCTTGAAAGTAATGCAGATGATGGACTGTCTATACCCTGGCCTCCATTTGTTTATAGTTTAAAAATTGGTGGGAGAATCATGATTAAAGGTAGGCTAATTCATACTGAAAATTGTAAGAACACTTCATTTGACTAGATTCTATAAACAGTCTTTGATTCAAATGGTTCATACAAAGCAAAAATGTCCCATAGGTTCAAAGTTCTTTCTGGCAATAAACTTCCCACATAAACGGGAAGACTCTTGGGCTTCTTGTAAATTTTGTAAACAAATGATACTCATTGCTCAGCACTCAGTCATTCTGACTTTGAGACAAGAGTTGGAATGATTAGTAAAAGTTCTGGTTTTAAGTTCAATGCAAAGGTTATTTACCATTACCATAGCAGAATATGTGTGTGTGTGTGTGTGTGTGTGTGTGTTCAACAGTAGTTTATTAAAAGAATGTGAAGGCCCTAATGCTATTTAGTATCCTTAATAGAACTTGTAAAATTGTATGACCCTAAAGAAGTTGACAATTACATCATCATTACTAAAGACAAGAACTAAGAATTCTAACTTATGCTGTGATCAATACTGCACAGCAAGAATACTAAAGTTTACCCAAAGTTGGAATAACGTAATTTTCAAATAAACCACCCTTTTTTTTCAAAAGGAAAAAGGCCAGTGAAACTTTTTTTAGCAGAATTGATGATTATTCTTAATGATAAAAAGTATAATTGTGTCTAATTTCCCATGCAAACAAATGCATATAGAATTAAGTGAAGTAATGGGAAATCAACAGTAGATACACCACAATCAAAATAATAATAATAATAATAATAATAATAATAATAATAATAACTTTAAAGAGTCCAGAATTTCTTCTGCTAAGAAGAGAAACTATACAGGTAGCACCTTATAGCTGGGAAAGACATATACAGTTTTGAAGGGGGGCATGTAATAGTACATTTTTAAAAAATATCTTCAACACCTATTTAAAAATCAGAATCAAGCATGTCTTTGAATAAATTTGAGTGGATTTTTCCAAAATGTAAAAGGAAATCTCAAAGAGCATTTATATTTATTTGGGTCCTCACAAACAATTGTGAAGATTTAGAACTAAAAGCAAATTGGGTTTGTGGTAAGCAAAGGTTTGCTTTCGTTGTTTTGGATTTTTTGTTTGTTCTTAAATAAACACAATTCACAAACCCATGTGCCTTCACTTTGGAGGGACCAGTCCTCTAAAAAAAAAAAAAACACCAAAAAAAAAAAAACCAACAACAAAAAAACCCGCTTTGGCTTCTGTATCCTAGGGAGCTAAAGCCAGAGCCCCTGAACTTTTCTTTCCGGAGACGGGGAAGAGGGGCCGAGGGTGCTGCTCATCTGCTTTGCTGCAGGGGGAAGCACAGCCTGAGACCCTTCTTTCCGGGACACTCTTATTTGTTCCTTCTTCCCATCCCTTACGCTGTCAGAACAATCTCGAGGCTTTTCTGGAGCTCAAACGAGCGCAGTGGGACCGGGTGCTGAGAGAGGCTGCTGGTTTGCCAGGAGGCGAGCTTTGGAACGAAGCAGCTCCATTGCAAACTCGCAGCAAGAGCTGTGCTCTCGCTGTGGCGAGTCTGTTCTTGGGTTTGAAAAGCTTTCTCCCGCTCCCCTTAGCTTTCCAAGCATTTGCAAACAGATCGCATATTTGGCGCAAAGAGGCGGGAGAATGAGGGCCTTGGGAGCACTCCCTGGTCTTCCCCAAGCAGGGTCCTCGGTAGTGGAGTCTACAGAGGAACTGGCCCCCAGTCGTCCCCCAAACGCGGCCGCAGGTGGCAAGCGGAGCTGTCCAGCACGAATGCGGAGCCGGCGGGAGCCAGGAGCCCCGAGTGCCCAGCCTGGCAGACGCTCAGCAACAGGGCTCTCGCCCGAGCAGACGCTGTCCTCCTTTACTGCCGCCGGGCTCTGGGCTCCCTACGAGCCCACGCAACCTCCCGAGGCGGAGCACACTCGTGCCCATGAGCTTCTCCGCTAGGATGGGTGCCAACACGTTGTCCCTTCCCTTCCCTTTGTATAAGAGTCCGCTCTGGAATGGGCGGGTTGGACCACTCGGCCTTTTCCCCAAGCCTCAGAACTTCCTAAATAAACTCGAAGGGAGGCGGTAAAAAGGACAAATATGGACCCTAAACCCCCTCTCGTGCTCTCAGGCTTTCCCGAGCAGGCTCCGGAGGAAGGTCTTCGGCCCCTGGCCCCGCACCCCACCTCCCTTCTAGCGCCGGCTCTCCCGTGGGGCTTTTGGGGTTGGGGCCCTTCGATCTGATCCACACTATGGTGCGCTCCTCGGAGGAGGAGAAGACGATGGGAGCGGGGAGGGTGCGTAGAGGACAGCAACGAAGTGTCCTCGTTGCTCCTGAAACGTGGCGACAGGCGAGGCAGAGACTCCCAATGAGTATGATGGCGACACGTGATACCGGCGGAGGGAGAGCAAGGAGGGGGGGGCGGATAAAGGGAGACAGAGGGAGGCGGGCAGCTAGCGGAGAGAGGTGGGAGGAGAGAGGGGAAGCGGGGCGAGAGAGGCGCGCAGGCTGCAGAAGCCTCTGCCTCCTCGACCGCTCGGGCCGCAGCCCGGCCCGCCCCGCCGCCCGAGGTCGCTCACTCGGAGTCTCCCCGCGAGCGGGAGCGCGGCGCAGGGCGAGGCGCCGAGGCGGGCGCTGAGGCGGCGCCGCGCGAACCGCAGCAGGGGCGGCACCCGCCCCCAGCCCAGCCCGCCGCCGCCGCCGCCGAGCCCGGGCCCCAAGGTGCGGCGGCGCCCAAGTTCCCGCCATGAGCAGCCGGCCCTGGGGGCTCCGCGGCTCCGGGGACGCCCTCCCGGCCGAGCGCGCCCGCAGCGCCCCGCGGCCGCGACGCGCCTAACGCCGCCGCTCGCTGGCCCCGCTACCGCCGCCGCCGCCGCCACCCGCGTCCCCGCTGCTGCCGCCTCGGCTGCCGCAGCGCCGCCAGCAGCATGTCTCGAAGGAAGATTTCGTCCGAGTCCTTCAGCTCCCTGGGCTCCGACTACCTGGAGACCAGCCCCGAGGAGGAGGGGGAGTGCCCCCTGTCCAGGCTCTGCTGGAACGGCAGCCGGAGCCCGCCCGGGCCGCCCGAGCGCAGCGCGGCCGCCTCCGCCGCCCCGGCCCCGGCTGCCTCCGCCGCCGCCGCCGCCGCCGCCACTGCCGGGGCCAGGAGGGCGCAGCGCCGGAGGCGGGTCAACCTGGACTCGCTGGGCGAGAGCATCAGCCGCCTGACGGCACCCTCGGTGAGCAGGGGCGGAAGGAGGGCCAGCGCGCAGGGCGAGCGCGCGGGGATCGGGAAAGTTGGCGCCGGGCAAGCCGGGCGTGCGCACACAGCCCGACCGCTGGGGGGCGGCCGGGCCTCGGCCCCGCGGCTCTCGGGCTCCGCGCGGTCCCGGGCGAGGCCCCCCACTCCTGGGTTTGGGAGGAAGGGGGCATTAGAGCACGGGAAAGGAGTAAGACTTCGTACTTCCCGGGGTCTCCTGATTCGGGGGCCTGTCCGCCCACCTCAAGCCTTGCACCCACCTTCACCCTGATGGCCCCAGTGCTTTTCACACCCACCTGTTTTCTTTCCCCCAAACTTTCCCAGGCACTGTGTTCCTCAGTTCCCATTGCCGTGTCTTTCATCTCTGTTTTCCCAAAGGGGCCCCTACCCCTTCCAGGAAACTCTTCCTCTCTTTTTTTCCCACACTCTCTTGGTCTTAGCGTGACCTCCTCTGACATCTTTGAATTCCACAGGCCATCTGCATTCTGTGTTGCATCTCTTTCTTCAGTCTCCAGGAAGTGGCTGTCAGATACTTTTGAGTTGCCTTCTCAAACGTCTAATCTCTTGCACAGACTTTTTTCCTATTCACTGGGCACGTGTTGGCTCAACCTTCTTCTCTGGGCAACCCTGGTGTCTGGTTTTCCAAACCTCTCTGGTATTTCTTGCACCCATATCTCAGATCTTCACTTTCTTTCCCCTGAATTCTTCAGTGCTTCCCCCGCCTCATTTTTTTTCCCCCATGCATTCCTTATATTAGGACCTTGGTAGATATTCGTTGAATGAATAAATGCCTTCTCAACCCTCTAAACTTGTGCTCATTCCAGGATGCCTGTATTAGCATTTCCAGGTGTACCCCAGACTCCCCTGCGTTTCTAGGCATCCTTCCAGGGTACTTCTGCTCATTCCTGCTCAAGCTACTCTTGACTTTTACCATTTGCAGGAACGCCAGACCTCTGTTCCCGCCTTTCTCTATCTGTATGGCCTCTTGTTCGAAGGAATCCACACCACTGTAGACAGAATTGGAAGGAGATGTAGTGTCGAACCTCCATCTACCTTTTATTCTCACCGTGACCTTGGATACAAGGATTGCAACTCTTGACAGCACTTTTACCTATCCTCCCCTGAGACTTCTACTTCTTTAAAGTTTCCAAAGTGAATCGGAACATTGATCTTGTCTGACTACTCTTAAGTCTCCCTTTTGAAAGTACTCTTGCTTGCACTTGGTGGTAGGAGGGGACTGAGAAGGCCAGGGATCCTGAGGGATTGCGTACTGGTACCAGGCAGTCCTACAAATATCCTGGGGGCCCTTGCATTAATGGAGAATGACCCTTTCTTTTAGCAATGAAACTACTTTTTGGTCTCTTCCTTTTTTCTTGTACATTTTCCCTTCGATTTACCTTTCTGCCACTTCTTCCATTGATAACGTAGGAAACAAAACTCAGAATGGGTTGCCTACTGTTTGCTATTCTTTATTGGAGGTATTTCCCAGGGAGCATAATTTTAGGAACAACTTGATATTGCAAATGCTTGAACATAAGCCTTTATTAAAGGAGTCCAGTAATTCTGTGCATCTGTAGTTTTGTGTCAGTACCTAAAGCAACATTTGTGCAACATACTAATTCTTCGGCACAACAGATTCATATCTGAATACAATGATTTTATTAAAGATAATGATTAGTTTGGGGGAATTGTTTCTATAATCCTGGAGTTTTCTTTTTGCTTAAGAATGAGAATTTACAAGTTTCTAAAATGCAATGGCAGTACCTCTGGTAATGCCAATTTAACTTAAGACTATTCTCAACAACTTATGTGAGGAGTACATAAAATAAACAGAACTCAGGTATTTACTGCCAGAATAAGAGGGAGGAATACTTTGTGATTTTTACCTTTGTAAGTCAAATTTAAATGACTCTGGCATTTTGCTGGGTAATAAGCATGTACCCAGGTAATGGTTTTCAGCATAAGAAATTTGAAGATAATTACGGTGATTCAATATATGCAACAGCTATATGTATGTTATACTTTTCTTGCTGTAATTCATTTCTATTTTGAAAAAACGTCTGTCAGTTGGAATGCTGAGAACATACAGGTGAATATAGTGTAAACATTTGCAACATCATAAAGCTTGTATAAATAAATTCTCATTGGCTAATCATATCATCAATAGACGTAGTAACACAACGAAAACGGGTTATATTTCAAAGCAATGACTTGTTTCTGTGGTCTCCATCCCCATTTTCTTTCATTTGGCAAACTAGAACATTGTTTCAAAAAGTTCTAGTACATTCATTCTCCTACATTGTCAGGAGTCTAAGCTCTGAAAACACTTTTGGAGACAGATTATGTGCTGGCTATTCCCTTTTATTACAGTCAAATGACTTTAAAAAAAGTCTCTGAGAATCACCATTACCAGAGCACTATTAGAGGGGATTCCTAGTTGTTTTGAGTGTTCGGAGCTTCTTGCATTCGGTCACAGTATACTCATACTTCAGGGGAAACTATATTTGCTTGCTGTGGAAGCTCGGCCTCTTTTCAGTGGTCTCATCATGGAATGCTGTCTCAATCACTGAAGATTTGTTCTTTATTCAGAATAATTTGCAAGTAGGAAAATGGAAATATATTGCCAAGTAATTAAACTAGTTACTGGATCAATGGAATACTCAAACGCAGGTTTTTGATATTTTAAAAGTCTTTTTCATATACATTATGTTGGCTATAAAGATTATAACACTTTATACCATTTTAATAATAAAAGTTAAAGTAAACTAAACTGATGAAATAGAAAAAATTCTGGAATTTACGAGACCTGGTTCTCATTCATTGTGCCTTGGACAACTAAACATTTCTATATCTCTGTGAATTATTTTAACTCTTTCATCTGTAAGGTATTATAATTATACTTAGAGTCCCTCCCTGTTCTGGGTTTCTCCAGAGACATACAATGTATTGTCAAGCTTTCCATAAACTGTCATGATGGCATATTAAAAAAACAAAACGAAGCACATATTATGAGTTTTAAAACATTGAGGAAAGTAGATTACTTTCTTAAGTAGGGACATCAAAGTACTGTTTATTTCTCCCAATTATTAAAAAAAATATTAGAGAACCTACTATTGTGCAAAGCACTGTCAATACATTAACACCCTCCACCCCCAAAAAATCCCAGTCTTTGATCTGGATGGAACTTCTTTAATTATAGCCTTTATTTTAAGGAAACTGCCTAGAGGGAAAACATAAGAACTCCAATCATCTTGGGGATGTCTAGGTTAAGTTTTATTTATCATCCACTTTGGATAGTTTTGTTCACTATGAATCTCTGGAGTACAGCCATAACAATAATAATAACCCTAAAGACCTGACTGAAGATACATAAATCACCTATTACATTATTTGTTTGGAAATCATTTACTTGGGAGCACATATGGGGAAACAGCTGGGGATTGTACATCAAGGGTGAATTTAGTAACTCATTTATTTATTTCTATTTTATTCTTATAAATGAGAGTTGCCTAGAACCCTGTCACTCTGACATGTTTGGGGCTTGCTAATGTCAGCCTGTCAGTGAAGATATTCTAGGAGACCAACTCAAGGGCAAGGCTTCCTTAGGGTTCTTGTTGGAGAACTACTGGGTATTCGACCTTTGCAGGTGGCTTTGAAGACTTCAGAAGCTATAGAGAGTAGAATGGCAGGAAGAAAAGAGAAAGAACAGGAATGAATGCAGACAAGGGGCAGAAAGCTACTGATACGGGGGATAGTCCAAGAAATTGAGCAAACAGCAAAGAAAAAGTGAAGGGAAGCCTGGATTCAAGTAGCAAAAAAGCAAAAAATGGTTTCATTATTTTGGGAAAGGAAATTATATTCATACATGCCTATGAAAAAGTGAAAGGACATAAAAAAATACATGTTTAGCCTCTCTTGATATTAAATACAATGAACTCTCTGACATGTGTAAAAAATTAGAAAAAAAAAAGCCTTGAAAATGTCAGTGTAACTAGCATGTAAATAATGACAAATATATAAAATACATTTGTGAGGTAGGATATTTGATAAATTTGTGTATCTTAATTGAAGTTTTTAAAATCTGGGCTCCATTTGCCTAACAAAATTCTGAATAACAGATTCATTACAATTAGAAAATTATACAAAATGTATTCTGATACTTTGATGATTTCATATTGTAGAAAATACTAATATAATCTGAGATCAGAATTTAATGGCTATCTATTGCTTTTCTCTGCCTCACCCCTAATCATGGAGAAACTGACATGGCAGAGTTGAAAGAAGAAGAATTCAGTTTGAGTCTTGGGTTTGAATAACTCCCTGCTGAGCCCCTTTCTAAATGTGAGACCCTGAGAAAACCTGCTGTCACCTTCTCAGAGCCTTAGTTTCCTATTTTGTGAAATAGGAATAATAATGAGCTTGTAGATTTGTTGTGAAAGAAAAGCAATATTCTTTGTAAAACTCCTTGACTCAGTAAGTGATCGCTTTGGACCGAGATCCATTAATTTCAACCAAATTTGAATGCCTCAAAATGATTTAAAATTTTTTTCTCAACAATTTACTTGCTAGTAACCTTACTGAAAGAGTTCATAGGTTAACTTATGTCATGTATCTAAAAAAAGAAAAAAATGATAAGGAGTTTATTTTGTTGGCATTGTTCAGCCTATCCATTAAAAAAATTAAAACTGAAGTCCCTTTTTGGCTCCTGGCTATAATTTGTCTATGTACACAAGTGTATGTGATCATTGCAGATTCAATCATTTCTATCAAACTGCAGAATGCTATGTGGCAATATGAAAAATACTTTGATAAATTCCATAAGAATACAAGGACATACCTACTTGGTAAAATGTAGGTATTTCACACAGATTATTTTTACATTAGAAAAAAATTAAGTAGGTGAAAGAGAAACTGCTTATTTTATTTGCTTGAGAATTTCAGGTGTCCCCCATCAATTGCATTCAAACTAATTTGTATGTGTGTTCAAAGGTTTAGGCTGTAAGATGCAGCAATTACCCAGGTAATGAATGGCATTTGTTTTGTGTCCAGTGCTCTATTCTCTTTTGGCTACCAGCTCATTATAGAGCTAAATTTTGACAATGGAAAATAACATACATTATTACTAGTTAGAAGGTAGAGGTGATGAGTGATTGCATATACTTTTTTTAGTGTATAATTTATCTATCTTGAAGGACTCTGAGCTGTTTGGGAAGTGTACGTTAGTGCTATTATGTATTTTACCCTCTCTATGTCATCATTGCTGTTTTCATTTACTTTTGTTTTGTCTTGCTGCGTCTATCATATGGAGCTCAAGATAAAATTAAAAAATACATATTTTATTGAATACGATAGTAAAGTAAGTGTATTATTATTTCTAGATATATACACTGCTCATGAATTAGCAAGAAGACATAACGATCCCTTTGGAACTTCACACATATCCAGAAAGAAAAGAAATTAAGTGGCATAAGCAGAGAGAATATTTGCATGGGTGACTAGGATTTTTTTGTAGGCCCTGGCTTGATAGATGAGCCAATGATGTAGCTTAAACTTTAAAAATTCTGACTCTAACCTCAATATTCTTATATTTATTTCATATTTAGCACAGTACCTAGTACCCAATGGATGTTCAGTAAAATGCTTGAAATAAATGAATGAATGTTATTGTTTAATCATTAATTACATTATTTCATTTATGTTTGATTTTTTTTGTGTTATATTTGGCTCTATCAAACAAAATATTTAGATTTTTGTACCCAGTCTGTGAGCAACACATTCAAGTATGCAAACCTGTTTGAATTTTACGTACACCTGCCATTTAAAGCAAAACTTGAGGGCCGGCCGAGTGGCATGGTGGTTAAGCACTGGCTTGGGAAGCCAGCGGCCCCGGTTCGGTCTCACATATGAGGGCCAGTGACACTGCCCTCAAAAAAATAAAAAAATAAATAAAATAAAGCAAAACTCGAGAATGAAGCTGTGTTCAGAGAGCGCAGATGGGGTAGTATCTTCCTTCTGGAGTTTGTTAAGTGGCCCATTTATATTTTGAGAAGCTAAGTGAATGTAATGACTCTCCTCCAGTCTCTTCCAGTCTGCATACATTTTCTGCACAATTCTCTTTCAAATAAGGGAGAAATGTTTGTCAGCAAGTGGGCTACTGTGGTCAAAAATGCACATCTAGGAGATGGAATGACATAATCTAGCTCCTCAAATATCATGACAGGATCTGAAGATCTAGAATTATGTGCTGTAAGCTCACAGCACCTCATAAAATTGAAAATTCCAGGCTAGAGTGATTTAGGAAGTAGGGGAGCTGGAACTTTCTCTGAAGGCTAGGGATTTGTGGGGCTGTTGTGGGAAATTGAGAAAGAGTGAACATTCTTATACTGTGAGAAGTCACTTCCTATAAAGGCTTTATTTGAGACTATTAAACAGTTCTTCATTTAAGATAGTCGTTATCAAACTTCAGTGGACATAAGAAATACCTGAAGAAGGGGCCGGCCGAGTGGCGCGGTGCTTGGGCGCTGGCTTGGGAAGCCAGCGGGTCCAGTTCGGGTCCCACATATGAGGGCCAGTGACACTGCCCTCAAAAAAAAAAAAAGAAAGAAATACCTGAAGAAAATGATAAGAATGCAGATTCCTGGGCCTCTTCCTCCAAAGGCCTGGTTTGATAGCTCTAGCGAGGGGTCTGGACTTTATATTTTAAACAAAACTCCAGGTGATGATTGTGACAAAACACCAAAGTTGTGCCTCAAGGTGACTGAATTCCATACCTTCAGGATCGTTGATCTAGACTCAGAGAGCTCTGCAGACTGATATTTTGGAAAGAATGATCCTAGAAGTGGCTCCTTTGGGGTGAGTCTATCCAGGCAATCACTGCCCTAATAGGGACAGAGTAAAGGTGGTGACATGGAGCCATATCCTATGGCTGTATCCTTTGTGTTCCAAATAATCTTGGTGGTTGTATGGTAGGAGGTGTTTGAGGTTTCACCATATGTAGTTTGAATTATTTGTGGATTTTCTTCCCATTTTTCCTCAGGATGATTTTTTAGTTCTCCTAAGTTTATGTTCAGTAGGTCACATATCATTGCTGTAAGTGGGCTATGGCTCCTTTTGTCAAACTAAAGAAACAGCTATTCAAAAATGTTGGGGATGGTAGTGGAGAAGGGCCAATTTGACAGTACCACCAGCTTTTGTGTTTTTCAGAGATTGACACATTTCTCAAATATTCTATCTACTGGTTCATTTTGGAGCAATGACTTCTTCACGTGCCTATGAAAATTTTTTTAAAAGGTGAAGGGAGGGCCGGCCGAGTGGCACATTGGTTAAGAGCTCGTTTTGGGATGCCAGCGGCCCTGGTTCAGAGCCCACATATGAGGGCCAGTGACACTGCCCTCCACAGCTAACAACAGCTCCACCTGGAGCTGGGCTGTGCGAGCCCCGGCCACGGTGTAGGCTGCAGCCCCTGCTGCAGTGGGCTGCCATAGGCTACAGTGAGTGGCCGGCAGCCAGCATGAGCTGCCAAGAGCTGCGGTGAGCGACCATCCAGAGGCCGGCGACCGATCTGCCTCATCCGGGAAGAGCGCAGTGACCATACCAACATGGGCCAGTGAAGCAACGTCCTCCGCAACTAGACTGAAGAACAAAAAAAAGACAGCAACTTGTCTGTCCCCTTCCCCAATTTCCCAAAGCTGTTCCCCTCCTCCAATTCCCCAATAAAAAAATCTTTAAAAAAAAAAGAAAAAGGTAAAGGGAGAAGAAAACAGATTTGGAAGCCAGAAAATTTTTTTTCCCTTAGGAAACAATAGGAGATTCAAATATCAAATGTATAGAACTATCCCTCAAACCCTACTAAAATATAATAATGGTTGCTTATCTCTATATCCTTAGCCAATTAGTCTTTCTCTCATTCAGTGGCTAAGTTGGGTAGGGGTCTCATGGAACTCTCCAAATGGTGATCCAACATTCGAAGAAATTTTCATTTGCAGAGAACTGTACAGCCAATCTATCAAGAGAGGAGGCTCTCTGTATGGAAGTCCTGGTGTTACCATAATTGCAAGTCCTTAAAGTCCACTTGACTCCTTTTCCATTCGCTGTAGTGTATTTGTTATATATAAGTTTGCTGTGCTCAGTGGAGGAAATAAAAATGTTCTAAAGCAGGGTTCCATTCCTGTTGCTTTATGCCTATGCTTCTTTCTTTTTTCTTTTTTTTTTTTTTTGGAGGGCAGTGTCACTGGCCCTCAGATGTGGGACCTGAACCTGGGCTGCTGGCTTCCCAGGCCAGCACTTAACCACCGTGCCACTTGGCCAGCCCCTACCTATGCTTCTTTATACATAGAGCCTTCATGCAATAATCCTTCATGAGCCCTCTAGCTTAATAGTGAGGGAGAATGGTTTTTTTGATTAATTTGTGCACACACACCCACGCACACACATATCCATCCTGTTTTCTGTCACTGCATTTTTTTCCTCTGTAGAATACTGTTATTTTTTACATTTCTATAAATAGAACTTATTGTGTTGTACTGTGATTTTGGTTTACTCTACCTCCTTAAGACAGCCATCTTTGTATGTCCATGTCTAGCAGAAAATCTGATTTATAAAGGCACTCAATAAATGTTTGTTAGGAGAATGAATAAATGACTGAATAAATCCTGCGTACCTTGTGGTGTATCTGATAATGCTCAGAGGCTGCAGTGCTTTTTTGTGTTGTCATATTTTAGTTGATTATTTTAACTGTGCTGTTTCTAGCCTTTTCTTAGACACAAATAAGAATAAAAATAGTTGGAATATTTGTTTTTTTAGAATGTTTACAATTTTTGAAATGCTCCCATATTGGATATGTTATTGGAGCTTCACAGTAAATTGTAGATTTTATGTCAATTATTTCTAACTTTGGTTGGTATCATTATCTTAAAATGCCTATAGATAAAGTAACAATTTCGGGAAGTATATGTGCTGCCACTTATAAGCATACACTATCTCTCAAGGAGATGTGTATCTCTGTAAGACATAGAGGTGGTATCTCTACCATGCTGCTTTATTCATTATTATTGCCAATGTATAAGAAATCTCGTGTTATCAAATATTCTATTAAATAAAAATCTCTACAAACAAGCACATCCACATATCTATCCTACAGTAATTATTATAGACATAATAGTGGTACTAGAGGGATAGAGTCCTTGGGAAGAGTGGTAAAGTTAGAACTTGTTGATTTAATAAATGAGGAGGAAAACTGACCAGGAACAGGCAGAAGCATTATGGGGTAGAGAAGTATTATGAGGTCCCAAGCTGAGGTTGGAGATAATGAATTTGTAGTCTAAGTTGAAAGGATAAGGATGACATAGAGAGTTATAAAGTGGTGAAGGTGTTCATTATATGTTCAAAGGCCTATTTGTCAGATTGAGCTGAAGTTGTTTGGGACCAATCCATGGGAGTGGAGGGTTATGTTTTGGGAAATAATGAGAGTGAATATCAAACAGTGCAGACTGTAACATTCAAAGGCATTTATAGCCTTCCTGTATTGGACAGAGATCTGATGCTAAGCTTATTTAATACATATTTTGGTCATATTCATTCACTATTTAGTTCATTCTCTTAGAAAACTGATTGGTCTGCAAAGCCACTCCCCTCCTATCAAACCAGAATCGATAACTGGTAACTAGTTAGTCTTGAGAAACTCAGTTCTAACTGCTTGATAAGTATTTATGTTATGTCTTCAAAATTGGAACTAATCCTTGAAAAATATGAGGATATTCAGTTATATCATTCAATGCATTATTTATGGACCTTAGTTGCTACACAATAAGGTTTCCTTGGCTCAGACTTGATAGTACATTGCTTTTTGACTATTAGAGAGCCTGTGGGATTTAGAGTAATATGTTGCTACCAAATCATTTCCTATTGTATTACTCGCAGACAGCACAGCCGATGTTTTCTTATCTGAAAAGGTAAAAATTAGTTCTGGGGAGTTAGGCATTCTGATGAAGTCAACTATCACATATGCAGCATCAATTTGTGAGTAGATGAAACTCAATAACATACACTTAAGAGTTAAACATTTTTCACTTTATTAATCAGTCTTTGATAATCCCAAACACTCTCTGTGTGCTTCAGTGCCTCAGTGTCATCATTATGAGTCTTAATTATCGCTGTGCTATTAATGTGTGGACATCCTGATAAATGGAGTGTTTTAGATAATAAAATGCTTCATAACATGATGATGATGGTAGTTACAGTAACAGTGACAATTTATCAAGACATTACCATGTACAAGGCATGGTAGTAATTGCTCTTAAATATTCACAACAGTAATGCAGGAGTGATGCCTTACCATGGTCTACAAGGTGTCATGAGCCTCTTTGACCTCTCACCTCGTCATACTCTAACCTCCACTGACAGTTCTACAATATACTCCTTGCACATTCCAGGCAAGTATCATCCTGCCTCAGGACTTTTGTCCTATTTCCCATGACAGAAATGCCCCTTGCTCCAGTTCTCCACATGATTGGCCTTTTCTTGGATTTCAGATTTCTGCTCAGTGTATCCTCCTCCACCAATCATTCTTTCTCACATCACTTTTCATTTCCATCATAGCACTCACCATCAAAGTTACCTATTTATTTACTTGTGTACCTATGTATTACTTGTCTTCCCTCACTGTCATTTAAGCTCTGCAACAGTAGGACCTTGTCTGATTTGCTCACAGTGGTCTTTGCAGAGCCTAGAATAATCCTGGCTAGAAGTAAGATCTTAATACATCTTTATTGACTGAATGAATTAATGTCATTTTGAGAGAAGTTTTGGCACTTGGAAAACAAAGAGCATTGTTTTAAAACAGTATAGGGTGGGAGAAAGAGGATTAACACATGTTAGGTAAGTAGTATGGACCCAGCGTTTAAGTGTTTTCATAATATGTATCATTGAATTTTTAAAATAATCTTATGAGGGATTCAGAGAGGTTGAGTAACTTGACTACGAGCACAGCTAATTACTGATAGAGATAGGATTAGAATCTTGATCTGTTTAGCTTCAATCTCTGTATTCCTTCCACTGTATTACCTATTTCAAGTCTCTGTGAGTGTGGTGGACATAGTGATGGAGAGCCTAGATACCCCTTTAGGAATGAAGGACTTAGTCACCTAAATGCTAGGAGTGCTGCTGACAGTCACCCTCAGTTGTAAGCCCCTTATGTGTATTGCCTGGACTGAAGAGAGCTGTGTTGGTCAAGGTCATGCCCCATTCCAGTGATTAATCAGAATGGGGTGTGAAGGCTTGGCCTCCAGCCCTAACTCAGCCAACTCCGAAGTTAGAACTCCATGTAGGGTCAATTGAGGCCTCCACTGAGACTGCATCTCAGTCCAACTTCTTGCTTCATTCAGTTCTGCTTCTTTCTATATTCTGTCATGGGTGTTGATCCCAAGAGCACTCCCTAATAAGCTTTCTCGATGCTAATCTTTCTAAAGTCTTCCCAGGGAACTCAACCTGCCATAGTGAATTTGAGAACTGTGATGACATTAATAAAAGTAGAAAACTAGGAAGGTGGCATTTGGAAGAAATATAATGATAACTGTGGATATGGATTTTTTGAATTGAGGTGCAAATGATAAGCCCTGGACTGAGACTTCTTTGAGGACTTAGTATTACCAGATCACCAGCCTCAGCCCAGTGCCTGTCACATTGTGGTCAATCACTCAGTTAATAGACTGTCGAAGATTTGAGATTGGAATTTGGGCAAGAAGAGCTCATGGAGGTAATAGCTAATATATTGAAAATTGGCACGCTCTCAGGGTGAAAGGCAGAAAAAGAAAAATAAGAACAATAGGGAATTGAGAAGCAATATACAAAAAGAATCAGAAGAATGTATTGGGTTGTTCGAAAAGTCATGATGCATTTTTGCAACGAAAAACAGAAAAAATACGTCATGTCATGACGTTTCTGACAACTCAATAGGTGTGAGAATGCTTTTTTTTGTTTGTGGGGGTGGGAGGTGGCTGGAGAGCAGCTGGGAGCAAGGGTGGAAGTGGTTGATATTTGCGAAATAATGGTGACAATTTAAGGATGGATTCTTTCAAACCCAGCATGAATGAGGTTGCTGGTGGCCTTAGAAAAGCAGTGTCATCCTGAATCTGAGATAGAAACCTATTTAACAAGGTTGAAAGAGGGAATTTTTGATGAGTAAACAAAGGATGTGATGGGCATAAATTTCTATCCAAGACATTTGGCAATAAAAGTAAAGAGAGATAGTTGGCAGAGCTTGTGAGGCTATAGTTAAGTTTATTTAAGAGGTGGAGACTATTAGAAGATAGCTGAATAGTCAGAAAAGTTGGAGTTGGATGAGATAAATAGGCTTCGGGAAAAGACAGGGTTATCTAGAGGCATTCTTATTTCCTTTGTCAAGACTGAGGATGCTTTTTTCTGTGTGCCCAAGAGAAATGCAATATAGCATAATAGGAATACAATACAAAGGTAGATGTCAGATTTTGTTTTTATTTACACCTAATTTATTAGTCTTGTCTTGATTTTATCACTATAACTCAGTGGTTGGTCAGTAATTTTGTATATCTAATGATTGTTAAATTTATAAATCAGTAACTGCCTGATTTTTTTTTTTTTTTTTTTTTTTTGAGGGCAGTGTCACTGGCCCTCATATGTGGGACCTGAACCAGTGCTTAACCACCACGCCACTCAGCCGGCCCAGATTGTTTAATTTAAATTGCTGTGCTATTTGCAGCTTTCTAGGTGTATCTTGATTATGATAGTTGCACTGACTATAGGGTGTCACATGAGGCCAGAAGTGTCACTAAGTCATCCTTCAGAAATTTTTTCTAGTCATATTATGAAGTGTGCATATTTTCACTTGTGTATTCCACTGTAGCTAGCTTTTAGATTGTCTTAGCAATTGGAAAACTTCAGGTTTTCTTTTATCCTTCTAAAATAGGACTTAATAAATTGAACACTCTGTGGAGGGAACTGGTTTTGATTTGTGCCTGCGTTAGCTTGCTCTCTTTCAGCTTTAAAGGTAATTTGAGATGTATATGTTACATATATAACCCCTATTCTTACTCTCACCATGTCTGATATGACTTTGTTTAGTGTTAGAGCTCTTCACAATGATGGAAAGGTCACTAAATGGTAGGAACTCTCTAGGGATTAGGAGCCAGGTAACTAGGACTCTTCTTTGTTGTTATATTGAGTATAGTTTACACAGTTGAAAGGTGTTGTGGAAGGTAAAATAAAGCCAAGCTGCACATACACAATCAAATGTAGCATTTTGGCTCTCTTTCCTCTTCTGGGTAAATTTTGCTGAATTTCATTAAGCAAGGATTTTTGTATATTTTGTATACTGCAAATCCCAAGTTTTAGTGCCTGGTACATAATAGTTGATCAGTAAATATTTGTTAAGAGAATAAATTTAGAGTGAATATAAAGATATGTATTCAACTTGTACTACACAAATAAGATAAATACAAATGCACTTCAGAAAAATAAAATCAATAATAGTAAAAAAACAAAATAAACAAAACAGAATCTATAAATGTAAACAATTATTGTATTATTTCTATTCCTTCATCATACATTTACTATCCACCCACTATGCATTCTTGACTTTACTGTGTACTGAGCTGGAACACAAGGTCTGTAGAGCAGAAAATGGCTGTAGTTATCTGCAGAATTAAAAAAAAGTGCTGAATTTTCCTTACATACTCTTGTAATCTGCTACACCAGTCAATTTCCATAATATACTAGGAAGAAAGAATAAGTTTAGTTCATTAATCAGATATTTGTTGTTGGCCTTTTCTGTGCCAGGAATTTGAAATGTCTCAGTTATATGGGGAAAAAATTTATAAACGCCCCCCCCACCCCTTTTTTTGTCTTGGGACTCTTGCAAACATTTCAGGAATGAAAGCTCAGAAAGATTTTATCTTTCTTCCAGACTGTTTCATGTATGAAGAGTTCCCAATGCAAAGCAAGAACTTTTGGAAGAAAAAGCCACATTTTTCCCAATGGCAAATTTAAGGAGAACCTGTCACTGTACTAGCAAGAAGCCTATATTCCTAATTCAATCAGTTTCTGTAGACCTTGACTAAAGAAAAAAAAAAAAATCTGTTTAAATCCCTGTTGTTCAAATTCTTGTAGTCACTTCGCTCCTATCTTTCAATTTCATTTTTCCCTGTATGATTGGTTTAATTTGTGTATGAGCGATATCTTGATTTTTGAATGTTGTCTTACCAAATATTTGATTTTAAACTTAAGGAATTTATTTATTTGTTTCTCAGAAAAGAAAGGATGCAGAGGTTCTTAAAATTGTGATTTTATCGTAGTATTTTATAGATATAAACCTGAGTTTATTTTAATAGAATTTGAACCTATTTATCATCATTATCTATCTATCTATCTATCTATCTATCTATCTATCTATCTATCTATCTATCTATCTATCTATCTATATGTATCTCTCTCTTATTGATTATATAGGGCAGAAGAGAAATGACTCTGCCATTGGATTCTGAATTTAAAACTATCATTTAATAGAAATCTGAAGTAGGCCTAATTACTCTCGTGTCTTTTAAAAATTTGTCACAAGTAATGAAAATGTCTTTTATTTCCTTAAAAGGGAATCTGCCTCCAAAGGCATTTGTTGTAAGGAGTGATAATGATGAGATGATCGTGTTGTAATGGAACAAAGACTGAGGGAAAGAGCAAATTTTAGCTACCGACTATTGTAATTCCACTTGAAGTTTTAGACAGATATGAAGGGATTTCTAGTGCGGATCCTGGAGAAGAGAATTTATTTGTTTCCTCCTGATATAAAGATCAATAAATGTTTTGTGGACCTGAAAGTGTTTGTAATCTATAAAGTCTTTCTCTTTTTTTCTCCTTGTGTTAACTTATTGCCGTTATAAACACATTTCAAAGACAACCAGTCTTTCCTTTTGTTCTGAATTAAATTCTCTCTCCAAAAGTGTGCTTGTAAAGTACAAACCTAACTTTACTGCTGAAGTAGAATGAATGGGATTTATCCGCAGCTTGCAAGGGGCTAACTTGTGAACTGTGGTATACTCAGCATACTGGAATACTTGTGTGAGGCTGCCTGCTGGCTCTTTAAGCTCTTGGGCAGTTCTCTCTTTCTTCAGCTGCATTTTTTGAGATGGGAGTGGGGGAAGATGGAGGAAATCAAATACTGAATTAAATTGTAAGTGTAATTTTTCACTATCAGCCTAGCATTCTTGACTATTGAGAAAAATCTAGGTCTCACATACCTAGTTAACATAGATATCCAATTATTTTGATTATAGCAATGGGATATATCATCTTAATGGCATTAATGATGACTGTAATTATAGAAATCAACAATTCCATTGTACATGTTATTAGCAAAAATCATTTTACTAGAAGTTTCCCCAAGAGACATAATTTTGCAGAGAATACATATGAGGTGTGACAATTAAGTTCGTGAACTCATCCTAAAAAAAGTGTTATATACTTCATTGCTGAATATCACTATGGTTACCTTCAAAGTACTCCCCTTGGGAAGCTATGCACCCGACGCCAGTGCCTAGTCAACCCTTCAAAGCAATTTTGGAACTCTTTTTCTGGAATGGCCATCAGAGCTGTTGTCTTATTACCCTCGATGTCCTGAATATCATCAAAATGTCTTCCTTTCAATATTTCCTTTATCTTCAGGTAAAGAAAGAAGTCACTGGGGCCAGATCAGGTGAGTAGGGAGGATGTTCCAGTACAGTTATTTGTTTACTGGCTGAAAACTCCCTCACAGACAATGCAGTGTGAGTTGGTGCATTGTCATGATGCAAGAGCTGTGAATTGTTGGCGAAAAGTTCAGGTTGTCTAACTTTTTCACATAGCCTTTTAGCACGTCCAAATAGCAAACTTGGTTAAGTGTTTGTCCAGTTGGTACAAATTCATAATGAATAATCTCTCTGATATCAAAAAGGTTAACAACATCATTGCAACAAGTTCATGAACTTAATTCACACTTCGTATGAGTAAGTCACTTTCAAATACAGGCCAATAAATATGAATCTAAAAATAAGATCCGACCAACAATTTTGGCCATTAGATGGGGTATTCATCTACTTTATGTGATTCGTAAATCAAATCTGGCTGGAAACATCTTAAAAACCTAAAATAACAAAGTTTATTATTTTGTTCTTCTAGAGTAACTAATAGATGCACAAGCAAAGGCATATCAAAGTAAAAAAAAAAAATCAAAGTTTTTGCCTTGGCATTTTATACTAGTTTAAACTCTGATATATTATGGGATTAGGTTGAGAAAAAATTGTGAAGTAGGAGGATCTACTTTTAGTAGTCCCTAGTCTCAATTTTTCTCTCTTTCTCTCTGTCTCTCTGTCTCTCTGTCTCTCTCTCTGTCTCTGCCTCTCTCTCTCTCTCTCTCTCTCTCTCTCTCTATATATATATATATATATATATACACACACACACACACACACACACACACACACACACACACACACACATTGGGGGTGCCAAAAAGACGTATATAAGTGGACATAATCAGAAGTGTCTGGACTCTGATGGTAACCACTCTGAGCATCTCTTGTAATTCAGAAGTCAAATGTGACTTGTATTCATCTTTTGTTATCGGTATATATGTATTGAGTATTAAACAATTTTAATACAGTTTTCCTTTCTTAAAATGTGTATATTTTTTTTGGCACCCTCTGTATGTGTATATATATATGCATATATCTGTTTCTCTTGATTCCTGTATCAAAACCTTATGCCACAAAACCAATGAGTCTCTCTCATCAGGTAAATTGGACTGTACATTTTAAATATCTTGTCATGTTAAATAATCAGTTGAAAAGTACCTCCCTTGATTTTAAGCACCTTTGCAGGAGTGAAAGTAAGTTTTTTTTCGGAGAGGATTAGGTGATGGATGGGATGGAGATAGCTCTCTTGATGCTTCTAAAATCAAAGCTGGTGTCTGGCCCTAAGGCTCTGACCTATATTGATGGCTATGTAGAAGTGGTTATGTCTGGGTGCTCCTCAGGCAGCCATCTAGAGATCTCTGTAGCTATAGTAAATTATTTAATGTTCATGGTTTGTAGGAATAACATAGATATATTGGGAGATAAAAACAGTAGTAATACATAGCATCTATGATTAGATGGCATTATATTAATTTATCATAGACCATTTTCTGTTATTTTAAAGAACCATTACTACTCCCTCAGGGTTCATGTTAAATAAGGCTCATAGGACTAAATGGGGCTGATGTTGTCCTTATGTTTTATAATACTTAGAGATTCCAGAGATTTTGCTACTTATATGCATAATTTATGGATTAATATGTGTCATTCCAATTATGGATGCCCCTGTACTAGGTTTGCCTTGGAATTTCCAGTTGGAATTGCCCTTGTACGTGCAAGGAAATTAAAATATTTTTTAAAAAAGGAAAATAGTGAATGATACCCAATCAGTACCCTGTCCCTAAGCATCATGTTATTAAAATTCCTGTTGTTTGGTCTGAATGTGTGTAGCTGATCCCTGTGGGTCAATCTTGAGTGATATGTGTAAAACTGAGTGGCAGAACAAGATATTTATAACTCATGTTGTATTCTAGAAAGAATTTGAAAAAAATATACTGTACCAGAAACATTTCCCCTCTTCTGTAGGCAGCTGCTCCCAATATCCTTTTCTTACTCATATCCTTTTTACTGTTGTCCCCTTTCCCAGTCACTAGTTTTCCATTAGATAACAAGACAAAAAAATGGCTAAGAAATACTAGAATTCAAAATTTGGTTCTAATGTGAACAAGTTTTTTTTTTGTTGTTTTTTTTTTGTTTTGTTTTTTGTTTAATGTGAACAAGTTTTGTTGTCTTCTAAAATGAACATAACAATTCACGTTATGATGGCCATTTTTGTGAAGGATGACTTATTTTGAATAGTTTATAGTATAATCAGATTGGAAGAGAATTTTGAAAAACCAGGGGCTTTCACCAACTAGACTGTTTTTTAATACTGAGAATGTAAGGCATTAGTGACGTCCTTTTTTTTTTGTCCTTTGTTCTCACTTTAGGACCATGAGGGAATGATGTGTTGACCTATACTTTCCAAATAGAAAAGCCACAAGTAATGAATGGCATCTGTTTAGAGTTTATAGAGCATGTTTTAATATGCGTTATCCCACCCAGGAAACGTATGAGGTGGGCAAGGCGAGGAGTATAGGCCCAAATTAAAGATTAGGAAACAAAAGCTAAGAGGAATAGTAACTTGCCCAAAGTCAAGAAGCTGCTAACCACCTACATTTTAGTGCTCTATTCTCCTGTTTCAGGCCCTAAGCTCTTCCACCGTGATGTGTCTCTCAACATGTCCATAAATTGCTACAATACACAGTGTTGTCCAATGTAGACTCCCTCTTTCGCCTCCCATATGTTTCCTACTTTGTGACTTGCTAATAAGTGGTGGCTGGTAGCAATTCCCTGTTGGTTTTTTTGAATCTTACCACCTCTCTCAATTGTTTAGTTCCCAACTGTGCTGTAAGTCCACACAATACAGAAATGACTAAGGACTCTTTCTTCATCAGGAATCTGCCACTAGGCTGACCTACTTTGCTTGTCTACTGTCATGTTTGTATACTCCAGGCTCCCATGGGTGGAGGCAGCTATGAACACAATGACAAAAGCTATCATTACTGCCAACAGTTTAGCTTATGCTGCAGAGTCTGGGAAGAGCAATGACATTACTTGTATGTGGTTTGATTTCTGAATAAGAAAGTCATAATTTCATAGAAATAATTACACGCATAAGGGTCTGTGTTTCTCTTCATAGATTGTATATAATTATGCATACCCATCGATACACATATCTTGGTGTAATAACATAATAGAAGAAATGAGGAAGTAATGTAATAGTTATTATATAATGGAGTGATGCCTAGGTTAAAAATTGAGGTCAGGTAGAGTTAAGTGGAAAAAGGCAAGACTTTTCATGTCACATAATATGTGTTCTTCCACCTGCATGTTTCTTTTCCAGAAAAAAGTGTGATTATCTGTATGTACCTCTAGCTTAGGAATGTAATACATTATAAACACTGATCATATGGCAGTCATTATAGGCCAAAATCTGCCTAGTAAGCACATTTCATATCTGTTTGGATCATCCAATTATAGTCAACACTTGACTTGATTATATTTCGACACTGTTGAGTTTTATCCTCTAAGAGAGGTTGAAGCAGTAGAGCTGGGCAGGACCCACCCTAGGTAGTGTTTTGATGGTTTCTTCATGTTTCAGCATCTGAGACTTTTAAACTCCAAGGACTTGTTCTTTTCAGTGTCCTGAAATAATCAGACTCACAGCCACAGGCTGAACAAAATCTCCATGGCACTTGGTTGGCATCTGAATTACAGTTTACTTATTTATAGTGAGTGATGACTGAAATGAGGCTTCTTACTTGAACTTTGCATGGTCAGTACATTTCTTACCTCTGCCGACTACATGAGGAGTCAAGTCATGATCAAAATTTGCTTTAATCCATTTAGGGTCAGAACAAAATGAACTTCATGGCAAATTCCTCAGTCCGGTTTAAGGAGCTATCTGGTTGTAGGGAAGGCCTTGCCAATGAGACCTGAGGCTCCACATCCATTTATGACTCCCTTTTTTAGTGAAGACAGTTGAAGAATTTTCCTTACTTTAGGAGTAATCTTTCTCAGTGTGACAGAGGACCAGTATGCCCCTAAACAGTATTAGGTATAATGTTTCCTAAACTATTCCCCTCCCTTCTCTTTCCTCTGGATGCCCTCTCTAACTTCATTGGCTTTCCCCACGCCGTCCCTGCTTTCATCTTCTTTACATTCATTGCTTTGATTGTTCAGTGGCCCACTCTGCTTGGAACTATACCCTGGCTGGTGACTGGAGGTAATTCTTTGTTATCCATTGACAAATTATCATTTAAGCCAGTGTATGTAGGGTTGCAGAACAGTTCCCTGTTTGAAGTGTTCATTTTTAATTTCACTGTCAGACAGAAATATTACTTCCCTTACTTCTGGACTCTTACTGACTAGGAAACACCTTGCTGTAGCTCCCAAGTACTGGAGACAGTAGGGAATTCTTTGGAAATGCTCAAGTGGAGGGCGCGAAGCTCTTTTAAAAGGCTAGAAATTGTGTCCTGACATGAGGGCCATTGCTCTCCAGTATGGTACTCTGGAGTTGAAATGGCACTAATTAGCTTTACAGCATCTAATTGGCATCTTTGCACTGCGAGGCATGCCTGGTGACAGCCCTGAATGTTAGACATGGTCAGTTTAGTTCTATTTAACAATCTTTGACTACTGCCTCATCAAGAGATATTTTTCCCCATCATATGACACATATATGTATAATACTTTATAGTTTTATTTCATTTTGACTTTACAACAACCCTGAGAAATAGTTATGCTAGGAATATCTCTATTTTATAAAAAAGGAAATTGAGGTTCAGAAAAATAAAAAGCTGTATCCCAAATCACACAATCTAGCCCAGACTTACTTCTTTTCAACTGTAACCTTTTCTGCCTTGGTGCCGACAGAACAATGTATTTCAGTTTAGAGGGGAAGATGAAAAACTTGGCTTTTGGAAGCTGTCAGACCTAGATGACATGCTTCCATTGACGTAGACACTACTGAAGCAACTTTGGGCAAGCTTTTAAAACTTCTCTAGTTTTTACATTTTTCAAATTGGGGTGATACTGCTTCCTCTCTTATAGGATTTTTGTGAGGATTAAATGAGTTGCTGCATGTAACGTTGGGTTCAATGTTTGACACTGAGCACTTAGCTTTGTTGACTGCTGTTACAGTAGTTAATCCAGAAAGTGTACCCTTACTTCACTTTGTAGACTGAGTCAGCCCATGCCATCTGTGAGGTTTTGTTTGGTGTAAAGATTCAGGACTGGAGCCGTGTCCCTCCAAGTGTTCGCAGTATAGCATGGCTGATTTTCTAGATGGTGTCTAGAAGCAGCGCCATCTTGTCTCATAGTGTTTTTATTCTGACAGACAAGCTAGCCAAGGCAGTGACCAGTGAAGCATGTTTCTCCTAAAGTTTTCCTGTTAAGAAGTTAGTGATCATACCAGAGATATCTAAAGGGCAATAACAACATTGACAAATTTGGGAAAACAATTTTACAACACTTTTCATATGTATTACAGAAAAAATAAAATAAAATCAGAATTTCCATTAGAGATGTAAAAGAATATCCTAATACTCACCAAAGTGAAATGTTAACCAAAGTGAAATGTTAACAGCAGCATGTGGGAGAAAAAGCACAAGAGACCTAAGTCCTTGTCTTGTAGGTGCTCTTCCAGCTAAGGGAAAGCACTTTGATCTTCTGAATCTTTGTTTTCTCTGTAAAGTGTGAATAATTATATCTGAGACTCATGATGTTGTTGTGAATATCTAATGAGATGAAGGGAAAGAAAGTGATTTGTAAACTGTGAAGTGTTATGTAAACTGAAGGTGGTATTATTTTCTGGAGTTCATTGAAAACATCAGAAATACTTGGATAACTTACATGTGCTCTTGTCTGAAGGTAACAGAGGGACTAATAAATAAATAACCCTTTGAATTTATACCAGTTCAAGGAATGTATGTTTTCAGCTTAAATTAGTATTGATGGTATTAGGTCTTGTATCAGATTCAACAGCTACTTTTGGAAAAGCATTAAAATAAAACTAGAAAGGAAAATACTTGGAAAGCAAGCATACTTTGTAAAGAAAGACTTAATTATATTGATTATATGTTAAGCATATTCAGTTATAATCAATAATTACAATGATAATAACAACTGTACTTTGCTAATTAGAACATATTTCTAATAAGACCAAGGTTATCAGTTTGAATCCCTTTATGGGTCAATTAGCATAATGTCAGCCTGAGTTCTCCTGTGGTCACTCAAATGTGTACTGGTGTTCACAAGGAGAACAAAATCGAGACTGGATGAAATTGTGCACATGTTCAACCAGTGTGGGCAGAAGAACTCTGTATTATAATGCATATCTAGCTTTTATTTTTTTCCTTTTAGCACACTTACTGTTTTTGCCTTTTGTAATTAATTGTCCGGACTACCACTTTTGTTTAGCAAAGTACTGGTTTTAGCCATTTGAAATGGTGTTTCAGGTTTCCTGAAAGGTGGTTTATTCACCAGTTTGTTCTTAGTCTCTGTTTACAAGTGCTTAACTTTGCAATGCTTTGCTTCAAAATAACCCTGAGAACTACAAACTTCTTGTAAGTGTTTTCAGATGGGAAAAGGGAGGCATTTTTTTTTTCCCAAGGTTTCTTACTCCCAGGTGAAGAGATTTGGACTAATTTTATAAAAAGGTCAGTAGCACAGCTGGGTTTGAAATACAGAGGTCCTGACTCAAAGTTCTATATTTAATTTGCAGTCTATTTTTTTTTTTTTTTTTGGTTTATATGTAGTAAGTTTAGTTAGGGACTGGGAAAGTGAATATCATGTCTGGATATATAGCAAGATTGACGATTACTACAATTACACAGCTTTCAGAAGGAGTTAATCTGGCTGTTTGAAGTGACATTATTTTTACTAGTTTTATTAATAATACCAATCATGTAATATGATCCATTGGTGTCTAAGGGCCTAGTTATAAAGATAGGGTGTCTAACATAATTTTGATCACTTTAAATCATGGAATTTGGCATTTATGTCCTAATAAGAAAATTGCTTTTATGTTGTGGGGAAAATGGAGATCTCTGTATTGTGATTTGGAGGAGGACGAGAAGGGTTCTCTGCCCCGAGGTTTATCTCTCATGACCCTATTTGCCAAATTCCACCATTTGTGGTTCCGACCATCTTATATAATGTAACAGCTAAGCTCATTCATACATCATCTACCTTAGTAAGGATTGAGGATCAAGTTTTTGAGGAAATGGAGGTATGATTTCTTATGAGCCCCATCTGGGATCGGAGTACTAAGGGTATTTGAAATTTGTTGAGAGAATAACAGAGATTATACAATGATGAGTTTTGGAGACTTGTTCTGGGAGTTTAAATGTGGTGGTGGGGATTTGGCGTATCAGAACTCCGTGTAAATATATTAGCTGCTCAGAGAGTACAAAAGAGGTGAGTCATCAGATGAGAGAAAGCCATGGAAGGGAAGATGAAAATACTTCTATGATAATACTTAATCCATGCTTTTGCCTATGGCAACATGATTTTGTCTATGTATTCTTTATTTTATAGGTTTGGTTTAAAGAACATTTATGTTTGTTCTCAAAAAGAAAACAATTAATTTGAATCCATGTGATTCTCTACTTTTATGGTGACATTAAAAAAATGCTTTCTTATTGAAGACAGTTTCCTAGAGGAAGAGATGCTGTTTTTGTAAAAGAGGACATCTTATCTAACTTTCATTATTTTTCAGTTAAGTGGTGACAATAACTCCGGTCTGACTATTTCATTGGATTGATGTAAGGATCAATTGGGGTAATTAATATGTCTTAAAAATATGAATTGTAAAGTGCTCAACCAAATACAAAGCGTTAAATATTATGTGCAGTATAGGTTGGAGATTATATGTTTCGATTCTGGAGGATATTACTTGAGTTTCAACTCTAGCTTTGTCCCTTTTTACCTGTGTGACACAGGGAACTTAAACTGTGCTTCAGTTTTCTCATCCATAAATGTGATGAGAAATCACATAATGTTGATGTGGAGATCAAAGGAGTTACTATATGTAATGGGCATAAACCAGTGCCTTGCATATAGTAAATACAGCAGTCACACTAGTTGTATTGTTATGTACATGTCAGCACAAAATTGAATGCTGACACAAGTTCACTGGAGAGAATCACTTGGAAATTTTTAAAAATCTTGTATTTATGCCTCAAGCAATATAGTTCCTTGTTTGTCTAACAAATTCATATTTGATTAAGCCATTAGTTAATAAATGGAACTTTGTTGAATTGAGGAGTTATGTGTGAATATCTCTCAGGAGCCTACTTCTCTTGATATTTGTATAAACTCCACTCGTTAATGCTGACTTAATCACGTATGGTTTATAGAGCATTGTTCTTGACCATCATGTTTATATCTAAATGAAAGGTTTTCAACCCTGGTAACACATTAAAAGCAATTGGGTCACCCAAAACTAGTTGAATTAAAAATTTGGGAGACCCTCAGGCAGTGGTATTTTTTATAAGCTCCTTAGGTGATTTTAATGTGCAGGCTAAGTTGAAAACCACTGTCTTAGAGCAGTAATAATTAAATATATATCCATATCATTTATTTTATGATATTGATATATAATTTTCTTGTATTTAAGTAAATAAAATAACATAGCTATTTATGGATGCTTCTTTAAAGGCAGACGTATTGTTGCCATTAATTCTGTAGCTTATGGATATATTTTATAAAGCAGATGTGAGTTTGTTTTTAAATTATCTGTGGACATTTTGTTTGTTTTTGGCAAAACAAACAAAATCAAAAAAGAATATAGGGACACAGAATGTTAAAGGTAAGAGGGACCCTCAAAGCCTCTGTTGGAAAGAGGACACACTTTGAAGCCAGTCCTGATTTGCAGTTACTCATTCATTTACTAGCTGTGTGATCTTGGCGTACTTAACCAATCTGAGCCTCAACTTCTTCATCTCTGTAATCTTAAGAGGACCATGTACTTTGTACGATGACAACTGTGTTTCATGGCACGTGCGGGTGCGCGTGCGCGCACACACACGCACACACACCCCTTGACTCCCTGCTTCCAGCCTGATCTCCGCACCATCTGGGATGGATATCCAGAGCAGGGACTGTGTGGGAGCCTCTGCAGGGCTGTCTGAGCTTGCAGGGACAGCTGCTGGGAATGCTTCCTCCCACTCCTCAGGGATCATTTCTCTGGCTCTGCTGGGACAGTTTTATGGCTAGCTGTTTGGATCCCATGACCTTTCATGAGCGTCACATTTAGTCTGTGGGGTTCAGTAATTGCTGGCCGACTATAGTGAAGTTGGCCAACTAGTGTTAATGAGGCTGGAAGTGAAGATGGCTTCTTGTTGCCACATGATGGAAGCTTTGGGGTACCTTCTGTGTGAGTCCCAGACAATACGTGTGCAGGGCACAGATGGCTGCTTTCTCTTTCTAGCTGTCTTTCTATCCGTTGCTCCTTTATGTTGAGTAGGGACAATAAGAGACAATAAGAGCCACTATCTATAGCACAGTTTGGGGGAAGCAGAGAAAGAAATATCATAGACTTCTTTGAGTTTCTTTCTTCTTTTATTTTTTATTTTGAGGGCAGTGTTACTGGCCCTCATATGTGGGACCTGAACTGGGGCCGCTGGCTTCCCAAGCCGGCGCTTAACCACTGCGCCATTCGGCAGGCCCTTTGAGTTTCTTTTTATGATCAGAATATTGGATTTGTTTCCTCCCCTATCCCTGTCTCTCAGATAATCCAGCATATGGTAGTAAAATTATTAGGCCACATAGCTCTCCTGTTACACTTTCTCTGTGTTCTGTGTAGGAAGTTCATGGGTTGTTTCTTATTAGTTATAAAGCATAATGCCTGGAGTCCTGACCTTCGCTATGATGCTTCAATGTCCTTCCCACTTGGAGGCCTTCCTTTAGGTCTACCCTCAATGTTAACTTTGAGAATTCTGCTTTTGTCACCATTTCCCGGGACCGATCTGAAGATTTCATTGGAAATATTCATAAATTTGGCTTCCAGTTTCCCATTTTTCCCTCTATCTACTGGAATCGGCCCATTTTCTCATTGGTAGCAGTAGTGGTGCGTCTACTGAATTTTTAGTTTATGAGTATCTTGAGACATTACACTTGTGGGGTGGATGTTCTAACCTAAATCTTGTGCTCGTCCACTTGATTATGAGACTCTTGAGGGCAGGAACCATGCTTTCCATCATCTGGCCACAGTCACAACTATCATTTATTATGTACCTACTCTGCACAAGAGACTTTGCTTTGTTTCAATTAATTCCCACACAAATAATGCATACGTAAAGAATCTTATTTTAGAGAGCTTAAGTAAATTGCAGGGTCATCTCGTGAGTCACAGAGCTGGATTTTGAACTCAGTTCAAACTCTTTTCTAAATCACCTTTCTAAATGCCTTCTTAAAGGAATGGAAATACACAGGTGAGAGGAATGCGATCTTGATCTGCAGAAGGTTGGATGGAACTGTTGAGTAGGGCACAGATATGGAGTTGCATTCATAAGGAAGAGGAGAGAAAGTATGCATGTCTTAATATCCCTTGCGTTCCCCACTAATATACACTGACTAGCATCATGGGCATATATGGACACTTAATAAATGGACCCTATTATCGTCAAGGCAGATGTCACCCCTATAGAATGTTTTGTCCTACATCTGGGTCTTAAATTCATGCTTTTTTACTTAGATCAGAGAGACCCTGAAATTATGTGAAGATGTCTCTCACTGATAAAGCCTTGGGTTGAGCAATCAAGCAAACCCTGAAGAAGATTCCAGTGAATCCCCTGAGATAAGACATTCTGAGGCGTCAGGTCTGCGTTGAAGTCAGCCTTGGCCTGCTGAGGATCAGGAGACCCTGCAGTCAGCCTCTGTACTTGTAGTTAGATCATCAGAATGTGCTACTGGCCTTGGCAACTGACAGGACATATATAAATGCTTCTTCAAGTTGAAGCTTTGGTGAATGTGCCCAGAGAATATTTTCCTTTTAATGTATTTGGAAACTATAAATTTAACTCCTCTTGGGGAGTAAAAGTAATTGTTTCACAAGAGAAAAAAGTCAGCTCTTTAAAAGGCTTAACTCCTTTCACAAACATGTGCTTTTTAATGACTGGGAAATTCCTGGGACAGAAAAAAAAAAGTCCTTTTGTACAAATGAGGTCATTCTGGTTTTAACTGGCCCTGTGCTCTCTAGTTCCTGCTTTCTGTTCCATGTTTTGTGACCAGAGGTTATTGGAAGGATAATCCCCCTGTGGATATTCACTGCTTTTAGGGCATATTGCCAAAGAGTAAGTTATCTTAGCTCAGAAACTGCCAAGCCAGTGCAAGAGGCCCAGATCCCAAGGGTACTGAGCCAGTGACTGATAATGACTTGGTTTAGGATGGCTGTGGGTTAGGTTTTTTGTTTTTTTTTTTTTTTTTTGAGGGCAGTGTCACTGGCCCTAACATGTGGGGCTGAACTGGGGCCGCTGGCTTCCCAAACCAGCGCTTAACCGTCGCGCCACTTGGCCGGCCCTGGGTTCGGTTTTTAAAGCACACTTTTTATTGCTCTATGATTGCTGCGTCTGTTTCATCCTCTTCTTGCTTCTTGGTTCAGGAAAGACTTTTCTTTTCTAGATCTATTCTGTTTACTCTGCTTTGATTTTATCCTGATGTGTAGGAACATCTGTGACCATTTGAGGCCTCACGTTCATCTTTTTCACCTGGTATAAATGAAAAACAGTTGTTGAAAGAGATTTCTGTGGACCTCTGTCTTTGAACATTCGGAGGCTGATTCCTCCTTAAAATTGTTTCTGCATTGGCTTGGCCAACGTGAAGCATGTGTCTGAGGCCTTAGATTTGCTCAGTATAAGGAGTCTCCTAAATGATAGTATAGAGATCTCAGTGGATGCTCTGGATTAATTGAAGTTCAGTTTCCTCTAGCTTTAAAACAACTACTTCTGTACAAGGAGGGATGTTGAAACTTTGAAGTGTTAGGTAGAGAGATTGTTTCATCTATTGTGGATGTTTTCACAAAGAGGTGAACATGAAAGGAGGTTAAGTGAACCTTGACAACAACCTCTGTTAAAAAAAATTAAATAGTTTTAAGACAACCACTCTGAAGATTAGGGATGGGAGATAAACCAATATTTCTTAACTACTTCTTAGGTAACCTCACTGTGCTAGTTCTGTTCCGCAGATTACCCTTTTAGACTTCTCTCCGTTCTTACTGTAGTTGGTTTAGTGGCAACCCACTAGATCACCAAACTACCCCGCTGCCTCACATCTCGAACTGTCTGTGTCACAGTCATTATGTTCCCCTACAATTCATCCATGGCTATAATGATCAGTATTTTGATAAGACTTTGATAGTTTTTTTCTGATTGATTGACTACAACTTTTTATTATTTAAAAAATTCACACTTTTGCCACTGAGAATTTGGTTTTTATCATAATTTGTTAATAAAATCTGTTCTGGGATTTTGGTGTCCCTTTTATGGCTCCCTAGGTCTGAAACTGCAGGTTTAGGGTCTGTTACCTAAATAAGTCTTAAGAATGATTTCTTGATCTGAGATTAAGAAACTCTATCTTCAGTTGTCATAGAGAGGAGAGGATTATAAAATTCAGTTATGAGATGTTTAGTTATTTGCTTCAGACCCAATTTCTAGCCCAGGGCACTTGTGGTGTCTCTTGGAGGCTCCAGAATCCTTTTGAAGTCTCTTGTATCATTGAGGAAGTCAGGCTTGCCGTGGACATGACCTGTGTTTCTTCAGTATATACTCTCCCCACTGCTCCTAAGGCCTACGCTCATTATAGGCAGCCAATGAGTGTTTTATTGTACTTAATAGCTGGTACAAAAGAATTAGGAAAAATATGGCTAGGAAATGCTATTATATTTGAAATTGGGAAATTCTGGGTAATTGTTGAGTGCCTCATAGTAGTTCCTGTGGGGAAAATACATGGCATAATGCGTAATGGGTTAATATTGTAAAGTGAAAACTCTTATGAGATCAGAAGCTACATATCTGCCTCTGATGTTCAAGAGTGGGAATGGCACTGATTTGCTGATAATTTATTATTATTATTATTATTATTATTCTGTAGCCTCAGACGATTCAGCAAACTCTCAAGAGGACATTGCAGTATTATGAGCATCAAGTTATTGGGTAAGTAAAAATGGATTTTTGTCATTACTGGGGGCAAATTAAAGATAATTACTCAAACGTAGCTGTCGAGCATGTGGTTTTCTACCATCCAGGTCAACTTTATTTCACTGGGACTATGCTCTCAGTGTGGAGTGGGGGCTTATAAAGGGCCCGTGGAGTGACTATCTTTGGTTTATTTGTGTTTAATCCTTCTAAATGAAATTCCCTTTTGGTATTGCTTTTTCTTTCTTTCTTTCTTTTTATTCTCATTCTCATCCATTGAATCTCATGACTTTGCCTTAGTAATGTGGTAAGACTTAATGGTATCATCCGAGAGGCTTGAAATGGGAATTAAAATCCTTCAGTAAAGTTTAATCAACTATTACGAGTTTCATATATTTCAGTGAGAGGTATTATTTTAGCTAGAGTCACATGTAACGTAGTTTTCTTTCTTTTTTTTTTTTTTTTAAGATTTTTATTGGGGAATTGGGGGAGGGGAAACAGCATTGGGGAATCGGGGAAGGGGAACAGACAAGTTGCTGTTCTTTTATTCTTCAGTCTAGTTGTGGAGGATGTTGCTTCACTGGCTCATGTTGGTATTATCATTGCGCTCTTCCTGGGTGAGGCAGATAGGTCGCTGGCCCCTGGATGGCCTTTCATGGCGGCTATTGGCAGCTCACTCTGGCTGCCAGACGCTCATGCTGGCTGCCGGCCACTCACTGTAGCTCATGGCAGCCCACTGCATCAGGGGCTGCAGCCTACACCATCACCGGGGCTCACAGCTCAGCTCCAGGTGGAGCTGTTGTTCACCGTCTTAAAAATATGGACCGCTTCATGAATTTGCATGTCATCGTTGCACAGGGGCCATGCTATCGTTCCAATTTTAGTATATGTGCTGCTGAAGCGAGCACCATAGTTTTCTTTTTTAATCCCTCATTTCTTGACATCATTGTGATATGATGTGAAATAAAACTTGAGGTAAAAAAAAAAGGAATTCAAGCCTTCACCAGCACATAGAACTTTTAAGTAACTATCTCTTTTGTAAAGGATGAGGATGATAACTAAATCAAGGATTAGATGTCATGATTAAAAGAGATAATTTCAATGAAAGTATTTTGTAAATAGAAAGCTCCAAATGAGTATAAGGTGTACCTTTGATTGGCTATGAGAAAGCAATTGACAAATACAAAATCCTAAATTCACTTTCTGAGGCAATCTAACTATTTAAATTAAATTCATTGACATTAGAAGCAATACATATTTTAAATTCATCTTGTTAATATTCTCTGTGTGCTACAGTGATTTATCTTTGTAAGATTTTAAGAACTTTTGAGGAGTCAAGATTCAAACCCTGGTACCTCTTGTTTTTTTTTGTGTTTTTTTTGAGGGCAGTGTCACTGGCCCTCATATGTGGGACCTGAACCTGGGCCGCTGGCTTCTGAAGCCAACGCTTAACCACCACGCCACTCAGCCGGCCCTGGTACCTCTTGAAATACTTCTGGGAATCATTTAACATTTATGGCAAGCAGTTATTTCCATGGGAATCAAGAACATATTTTTGTCTATTAGTATGTTGTGTGAATTTTTTTTTAACAAAACAAAAAGGAAGAAAACTTAGTGGAAAAATAATCTCAGTACCTAGTATAATACCATATACTTGAAGTACTAGATGATTATGTAATTGTCATTTCAAAGAGAATTGCTTTGAAAATTTGTCATATCAATCCTCAAGAGTGCAGTACTAGGAAAAACATATTATTTAAACTCATGAGATGGCTTTTAGTTTGAGGCCATTAGAGATTTTAAATGGTTTATCCTAATGGAGATAAGGAATGTCACATTAATCTCTCCCTACACATTCTAAAATAAAACAATCACTCTCATTTGATATGCCGCTTTCCAAGTATGGTGTTTGTATTAAATTAGTCAACATACTTAGACCAGCTCCTGGTATGTGGTAAGTACTACATGTTTGCTTTTAGGTTCATTATCATCGTTATTATAAATATTTTTATGACAATACCAGTAATCAAATGCAAATCATTTTCTGGAGTTATGAATGCCCTCTCTGTTCTGAAATCAAATAATAACGATGAAATAGTCTCATTTGTGAACTACACTATGTCCTCACGACAAATTGGAGTGGGAATCTTATAAATGTGATCAAAATAAATAACTAAACTGTATTACCATAATCTGCAGAAAATTATTTATTCCATTCTTAAGATGAAGTTTTCTTATATCTAAATTCCTGCCTCAACGCTCCTCTTCTGACCCTCTATATAGACATAGCCTGTGATTCTTTTTTCATTGCCTAAATGGCCTTTTCTAGTTCTGTTTGGTGCAAACATGGAATGCATGTCTTGATATCCAACTGGTTCCAAGTAGACATATTAGCATATTGCACTTGGATGTTGGCTGTCTGCTGAGGACTTGAAGTACCTTTGCTTACTGCCTTGGTTTGTACTTATGCTGATGAAGACAAATAGGATGAGTTGGCAGAGTATTTGCTTTTCTTGACTTTGTTTTCCGTTTTCCTTCAGTCATGGCTTCTATGTCCAATTCCCTCTTTTGCCTTTTAGACTCCTTTCTGTTTTCTGTTTCTCTGTTCAATAATGAAAAAGGAGAACATCTACTACCATTAATATTTAGATAACATATATTCATACCTATATGTTGTTCCTCTTAAGACAATGCAGTTAAAGTCTTTTTATCTCTAACTGTGAAAAGGAATGCGTTTCTTACAATTAGTCAGAGTATTGGCACAGTATTATTGTACATATTTCTGGGGTAGTTAGGGTGGGAAGGAGAGATGCTTTTCCTAATTCCTGAAATTGGGCTTTACCTAAGGCTTGCTTTGAGGTAATTTAGTTTTTAGGTGCCTTGGGTTGTGATGATAAATCCCAACAGAAAACAGCGAGTACAAACTAGCCCTTTACTTTTAATTGTTTTTCTTTTAAATTTCTTAATTCATCCTTTAAGCACTCACCTTCCCATCCTCCCTTTCCTCTCCTTTAAAACTCTGTGCTTGGACCTGCTTTATTTATCAGAGCTCCAAGATTGTATGATTCTGCTCCTTGGTGAATTGATATAGCGGTAGCCCTTAGACATTCTCCGAGGTAGTTTAGTCTCCAAGACCTAGACTTGAATGCATGGAGCAGCTGTTCAAAGGATCACGCAGATGGAGGATTGGGAGGGAGTAGCCCGTGGAGTCTCTTGTTAGGGAGTGAGATAGTCTTTCTGGATCTCAGCAACTTTATCTTTAAACGCTTATTCTAGTCCTTAACTTATCCATTCACTTGTTCATTTATTTATTCATAGACACCATTTGAGTTGGGAAAATGAGTGCTAAAATAATTTATTCATGCAATGTGATAAATTTTCTTTTCATCTCCACTGTCACCACCGTCTCTCACCTAGAAATTCCCATTGAGTTTTCTGGCTTCTACTCCTCTCCCTTAACATATTTTCACTGCAGCAAAGTGATTAAAAAATTAGATCATGCCACTTTCTTACTTTAAACCAGTGGTTCTGAAGTGTCAGTGTGCATCAGAATCACCTGTCGGGCTTGTTAAAATTGAGATTTCTGGGCTCTACCCCCAGAGTTTTTCATCAGGTATGTCAGGGAGGGATTCAAGAATTGGCATTTCTAAATTCCCAGATTATGCTGATGCTGCTGGTCCAGGGATCACGCTTTGAAATCCCTGCTTTGAACCATATATGGATTTACTTGTGAAGGAATAAAATCTGAACTCTTCCTGTGATCTGTCCTCTTGTTAACTTCTGATTTCACTCCCTCCCACTTCCCCTGTTTCACCCCACTCCAGCCATTCCAGCCATCTCTTGGTTTCTCCACTATACCAAGCTTGCTCAGCCTCAAGGCCTTTGCATGTACTGTTCCATTTTCCTGGAATGCTCTGTCCCCAGATGTTTGTGGGGATTATTCTTCTTATACACTTAGGTGTCTTTTATACATTTAGATTCTGTTTAACAGTGATATCTTCAGAAGGGCCATTCCTCCACCCAATCTAAAGTGCCCTCCATCCCTACCTCCCTCCAACCCCAATCGTTTTTTTTATTATATTACTCTTTATCATTGCTTTTCATAGTACTTATCATTAGCTTATATATTTTTTTAGTTTTTTATAGTTTTTTTTAATTATTTGGTTATTTATATTATTTACTTTTATATCCCTGTACCTTTTTGAGTGCTCAGTGCATAGGAGGGACTAACAATTTTGGGGAGATAAGTGGGGGACTGTGAAGAAAAGAATAAATTGCACCCTAGAAGTATATACACAGAGGTATATATAGTGGATAAAAGAGTAAATTAGGCTTGGGAGTGGGGTGTAAAATGAGGGGTTGAAATAATCTCCAGCCAGGGTCCATTATAGTTCTAAAACTATAGGGCCAGCCGAGTGGCGCATTGGTTAAGAGCTGGCTTGGGATGCCAGCGGCCCCGGTTCGGATCCCACATATGAGGGCCAGTGACACTACCCCCTATAGCTAACAACAGCTCCACCTGGAGCTGGGCTGCATGCCCCGGCGATGGTGTAGGCTGCAGCCCAAGCTGCAGTGGGCTACCATAGCTACAGTGAGTGGCTGGCAGCCAGTGTGAGTGGCTGGCAGCCAGTGTGAACTGCCAATAGCTGCAGTGAGCGACCATCCAGAGGCTGGCAACCGATCTGCCTCATCCATAAAGAGCGCAATGACGATACCAACATGGGCCAGTGAAGCAACGTCCTCTGCAACTAGACTGAAGAACAAAAAGACAGCACCTTGTCTGTTCCCCTTCCCTGATTCCCCAACGCTGTTCTCCTCCCTCAATTCCCCAATAAAATCTTCCCCAAAAAAAGAAAAAAAATTATAGTTATAGTATCCAGGATCCTTTTCTTTATAGCTAAATTATGCTAATTTATCTGCACAGTTTTCCATTTATGCTTAATGTTCTGCCACTGTGTGTCAGATTGACTTTGTGGTCAGTTTTGATTATTGTATGAACTCTACACAAACATGTTCACTTGGATAGCTTCTTGTTTGTGTAGCACGTCTTCTTCCCTCAACTTTAAATGAGAAAAGATGCTATTGAGTGTACATCTTTGCACCAATTTAACTCAAACTTCTAGGGAATAGAGTGGGTCTTTGGGCAGTATAGGGTAGAAAGAACAGTGAGAAGCTAAAGGGTAAGTAGGAGACAGCAGCCTTCCCCTTAGGAATTTAGAGGAACTCAGGATTGAGGAAAACCTGGTTTATGATGATATTTATTTCTTATGTCATTGTTGCCATTATCTTGTGTCTTTCCCTCTCTCTGTGCACCTTTGTTGCATAGTATAGAGCAGGGGACTGAGAAAATGTGCTTGGGAAGTTAAGAATACCAGAGTTACTAGACTTAAAATCAGATTCTGCTACTGAATGGTCTTGGGCAGATTACGTAACCTCTCAACCTCAATTTTCTCTTTTTTAAAATGGGAATAATTGCAGGGTTGTAGTGAAGTTTACAGGGAATATTAATGATAATGTGTTAAATCATATAAAGTAGTTAGTACAGTGCCTGGCACACAAAGTTAATTAATGCATCCATTGAATTATTATTACCACTATTAGTACCAGACTCCTTTGCACCTCAATTTTTGTTGTCTTTCCCTTTATCCTCTTGCTATATCCTTCCTCTGTCCTCCTTTAAAAGTTTGGAATCAGGGCCGGCCGAGTGGCGCAGTGGTTAAGTGCTGGCTTGGGAAGCCAGCGGCCCCGGTTCGGTCCCACATATGAGGGCCAGTGACGCTGCCCTCAAAAAAAAAAAAAAAGTTTGGAATCAGTTGTTAACATCAGGCACTAAACATGCTCAGCTCATGTTGCAGCTATAGCTTTCTTCTTACAGAGTTTGGATTTTTTTGAACCTAACTTTTCACCTCTAGAGTGTATAACCCAACTGCTGTCACTCATATTTATACTACATTACTCCTACTGGTCTGTAGTTTCCTCCCCCCACCAAAGAAAGGATTACTATCTGTAGACAAAGCAGAGATTTCTGTAAAACTAAGATTGGAACACACATGATAATCAATCTTTCTGCGATGTAATATTCATTCGTTTTATATTTTAAAAACTAAAGATTAAAGAAATATGTATTCAGAATCATGTCATTCTTTTTATGCTTATTTCCAGAATAAGTATCGTTATGCAAATACCGTGGGTAGGACTGCTGCCAACCTCATATTAGCCTGGGACATCATTTCCTATAGTCATCTAAAATTAAATTCTATTACTCCAATTATCACTGTGGGCCCTATGTTTGTTTTATATAGCCAACCGTCTGTTCTCTTTTTCTTTTGACAATTGAATAGGGATTAAGCTAGAATAATTTCAACAGAACATTAGAAGTGAAATTAGGAGTGGGTGAACCCTGATTATTCTGGGAAACAAACTTCAATGATACTACCTATGCTGCCATGGACGTTTTGTGGCTGTAAATTAGGTTATCTAAAACACAGTCTAGGTTCTTTTTTTATATATTTGCGAAGAATAACTATCTCATTGAATAAAAACAAGAAGTTAGATGAAAGCTAATATCTCTGGATTGCTCCCTATGTTTGAGGCAATATACTGGGCACTTTACGCCTGTTATTTTATTTCATCCTAACTATCTATTTCATAGAATCGTTGTACAGATAAGTAAATTGAGGCTGTGAGAGACAATATTTTGTGTAAGGTCACTCAGATGAAAATGGTGGAGCTCGGTTTACAAATGACATTGTATTTGTTTAATGCCTGTGCTCCTGTTCTGCCTTTTATTGAATGAATCCTGTATTCTAGAAGCTGTAGTAAGTAAGCATTTTGCCTAACTGGTTTATTGGAGTCTAATCTCAGGGAGGTGTACAAACATAAAACCCTTTCATTTCTTCTCTCTAATCACTTCAAACATGCCAGGATGAGTTCCCTTTGATATTAGCTTGGGCAGATTGCTCTGTTTTCCAAGTTCTTTCAGGGAATATAAAGTCCACTACAGACCATTGAAATCTTCAATCGAATATCCAGTCTCACTGTCATATCCCTCTTTGCCAGGGTCAGGCTTGGCCTGAGGAACTTGGAATGCAGTATAGAGAGGATATGATGTGGTTTTTCACTCCTCTGTCCCAGGCCACTCCTTTCTAGGTCTCTTTCTCTTCTGAGGTGTTGTGTCAGGCAAAAATGAAATGGAAAAATGACAGAAGGCTTTTTAAATTCACTGGTGGCTATAATAGTTCTTTCTTGGCTGTTATGCCCTCAGTGAGGTGCATATGAGGTGCATGTGAGCCTCAGTGAGGCTCCGCTTTGCTTCAGATGCCCCATGCCCTGGACCTGAGGATAGTCTTGCTAGGAGATTCCTGCCCCTGGCTGCAGTCTCTAGACTGGGAAAATCTTGGGGTGGGACAGCTCAAACCTGCCTCTCTTTAGTGGCATCTCACTAATCCATGGGAAACTCATTTTTTTTTTTTTTTGCCTTGTCAAATGGTGGTGCTGAAGGCTGCTCCCAACTAGGCTTATTCCTTTTTGCTGTTATAACCCTCTCAGGAACCTTCTTCCTCTACTCAGAGGGATGATCCAGAATTCCTCAGCACATGTTCACTGAGGAATGTGACACCCAAACCCCAAACTCTATCAGGGTGGACCCCTCTCTCACTAACTGGGCTTCCACACAGAATACACCCCTTTTCTCCTTTTCTCCTAGAGAAGGGGAAAAACTCTTTCTTTCTAGGCCAATTACTACCTTCTGAGGAATTCTTTTTGAATTTTTTCTGTTCCTTTGCTTCTGTAAGCTGGTGGTGGGGTGACAGTGGCAGTGGCCATTTAATCACTTAAGTTCTGAAGGAGGTGTCTGGTCTTCTTGGCTACTCTTTTGGAATGTGGGAACATTTAGCTCCTGTCTTCAGCTTTGGTGTCTTAGCTCTAATTCAGAGGCAACTGGAAAAGTTCTAGTCAACATCTAATCACACAGGTATTTTGTCACTTAGTCCTCACAAAACTCTAGGACACATCTCTATTTTATAAGGGAAGAATGTTAGACTAACAGATACTAGATTACTTGCCCAAATTCTCACAGCTATAAAATGACAAAAAAAGCAAATGGGAATAAAAGGTACAAATTTTCAGTTATAAAGTAAGTCACTGGGTTGCAAGGTACAGTGTAGGGAATATAGTCAATAATATAAAAACAACCTTGTACGGTGACAGATGTTACTTAATGTAGCATGGTGCTCACTTCATTAGGTGTACTAATGTTGAATAACTATGTTGTACACCCCAAACTAATATGATATTGTATATTAACTATATGTTCATACAAACAGAAAATGGTAAACAATGATTCACATTCTGTTAGACTCCAGACAATTTATTTGTTTACTTGTTATCCATGTACCATGCCGCTATCTTCTTGACTGTCTATGATAGAGGTTAAGATGTATTTACTTTCAACACAGTTAGTGCCAATGCACCAAATTAGTACTGCTAATTATTCTTTTCCTACGCAATTTCTTTATAGAAACAGATTATGAGCAACTAAGAAACATTAAGATAAGGAAACACTGGTTACATAAAGCTGATATATTTTCTGGTTTTCCTCTTTTTTTTTTTTTTTCTTTTCAAACATAGCTTTCTTATTAATGATTGTCTCCAGTTCCAGGTCCACCCTGTTAACGCTGATGTTAATGGTTTGTTATGGCAGAAATTATGTCTTAAAGATTCGGTTATTTTAAAATGTGATTACGGTAAGAGCATAGACTATGTGTACTTGTGTGTATGTCTATGAGTGCATTCACAGATGCTTTAAAAATGTCTCCATATGCTAATTTTGTTTTCTTCTTAGTTATAGGGATGCAGAAAAGAATTTCCACAATATCTCTAACAGATGTTCCTATGCAGACCATTCCAACAAAGAGGAAGCTGAAGACATCTCAGGAATTCTTCAGTGTACTGCTAATATACTCGGTATATTAACTATGTGTTTATATGGTTAAGAGAGAATGAATGAGGGGAAGAAGAAAAATAAAGGTGTAAATGTTTTATTTTCTACTAAAGAAAAGTTTGGAGGCTATGGCAAATTGAGACCTTGTCTTCAAGTGATTTAATTTCAACACTCCTAAAGATGTTTAAGTTCAAATTACATGCATATTTACCTGGCAATTGAAAAGCATTGTAGTAAAGATACATTCCAGGGAAGCTTTTCTAAATATTCACATGTTAGTATGATTAGCCTCCTATAATCCATATTTCTCTGGCTTTTAATCTTGGCTGAAATTGGGGTTCTTCCTGTTCTCTCTAAGCCCATACTCTATTATTGCTATTACTATTACTCGATTATTTCTGGGAGGCCCTGTTTCGGGCTGGAGGGTGGATCATATGAGTATGTACTTACAATGGATTCAGAGGCAGTCAAACAGGTCATCTGCTGAGGTCTCTATGCCCTGTGTGTGGTGGTGTGTGTGTCCACCTTGAAGACACTAGCATTTATGACATGGGGGCTGTTTCTGGATGCTCCCCAAATGACTAAGGGGAGCTGCTGTAAACTGCACTGAATCAAGCAGCTAATGTTTGTACCATGATGAGCCGTACTATCTTACTACCTTACTATCTGATATTCCTGGTGCGTGAGAGCTATGCTGTTTTATGTGCAAAGCATATACCAAAGCAGGAATATATTTTGCCATAATGTCTTACAGAAGTTTTTTAGTGAAAAATACCTCTTTCATTTTTTTTTTTAATCTTTCTTTTTCCTTATGACGCAGATAGGGATCTGTGGAGTGGTGGAGGTGGAGAGTGGTGAACAACAAATCTTAGTGACTGACTCCATACAGAACTCAGAATCACTCCTTACAATTTGATGATGGAAACTGGGGCAAACTTGTTTGCCTGATTTTCTTTCCCTTTAGAGTAAATACTTTCCCTGGAGACATTTGAGTCCTTTCTACAGATTCCAGGTGACCTCAACCCATGAGTCTGCTGGATTTTTCTAAACTTATCTGACTGCCAGAGGGTGATCTGGCTTTTACACTCACACTGGGACTTCAGCTATCCATGACTCCGTTTTCATCCTACGTAACTTTTGTAAACACAAAATATTCTACTAAGAACATGGAACTTTTGGAGGCATGTAGATATAAGTGGTTTGTCCATAATAGAGTGCAAGACAGTAATGGACCGTGAAAAGGAAGGCCAAAGATTTACTTACCTCAACTGTAGGAATATCATACCCCAAGTAAACATTATTATTAGAGAAGATGAGGGATGAGAATAAAGGGGGGTGGAAATGGGCATTACCCAAGAGCTGTTTACAGTTTTCTGATTTTGTGTTTTCAAGGACTCTCCCATCAGTAACATTTATTTCTCTTGACACATTGAGATTTTCAAGGGGTGGGGTGAGATGATGCCCCACTAAGAGGGGATGTATCAGAATTTTGCCAGAGGGATGTTTAATATTTTGAAAAATTATTCTCTACTTACCAAGTTTCTAAATGTTTCCCTGCCCCTCATATCTCCTTTCCTTATGCTCCCCACCTTGAAAATCAGTGAGTTAGAGGGAGTAGGAGGTGTTGAAGATAAATAAATATATGAGTATAAGGAGTGCCATGAATTGCACAGGAGTGTGCACAATTCTCACAAAGAAACTCTAGGGCAGACAATTTGAATTGCAACCGCCAGGTGACATGGTGGCCCAGCACAGCTTAATTGTTCTTCAGAATTTGCCATGAGATACAGATGATGTAGTGAGTGGAAAGAACAGCAGGGGCATGCTACCTGATGACATTAGGGAATAAGGAGTTTTAAGCTAGGTGTTTATAATTTAGAAGGTGACTGTACAACAGCTTTTGGATTTCCATAGATGTTACATTTTTCTAGAAAAGAGATAATTAGGTCTGAGTTTTTTCCCCTCTAAGTAATGAAGGGTCGTTCCTAATGTGTAAAAAGCACAACCTTGAAAATTTATATTTCTGAAGAATAAAACTAAATGCTTGTCACCTGTTGACCAGGTGCTGGCGTGGATCCAACATGTGATTATGTGCCTAAGAGGTAGCTGTTCTCTTTTGAATAATGTCCTTTCATGACTGTTGAAATATAGACTCTCTGAAGACAAAGATAACAGCTTTACTGGTCATATTCAATGAAAGCTTTGTTTTTAACGTGTCACTGAACTATGATTAATCTTGGCTTGCTTGGATTTTATCTTTTTAAAAAATTACATTTAAATTCTCCCTTGCTATCATTTATGAGAATTCAAGAATTGATTAACTCACTGGGCTGAAAAACACCATACAGGAAATGAAGCCTTTTTCTGAGTGTGGGGGTTTGGCATGGAGAAATATTTTCAACCAGGTTAAAAGAAATGATGCCTGAGAACCTTCTCTGTGGATGCCAGAGGGCAATTTTCCAACTCTATGATTTATATTAATCACCTCTGGGGAGTGTGTTCAGAACATTGGTGGGTTGGGATTGGGGAATACATATTTTTCTCATCTTAATCTATTACAGGGTTGTGGTAGAGACTAGAAATGTGTTCATTCACTTGTATGTTATTTATACTTCATTTATTATCAAAAAAAGATTTAAAGTCATAAGTTAGAAAATATGGGCAAAGTAGCAACCTTTATTCCTTTCAAAATGACCATCTCTATTGATTCAGTGTAAACTCTTGCAGATAGTTTGATTATTTGCGGTCTCTTCAGGTTGAAGTTTCAGTTTGGCAGTTGGCATGCAATAAAAAGAGGAACGTGGGGAGAGAGAGGGAAAGAGGGAGGGAGCGAGGGAGGGATGAAGGTAAGGAACAAGGGAGGGAGATAGAGAAAGCTTGTTGCAGAAGACCAGTGACACCTCTTACATGCGTTTGTTCTGTCCACACTTCCCTAGGACTCCCTGGAAACGCATGCACATTACAGAGTGGCTCATGCCCCCCCTACTAATGGGAAGGAACTATTTTCAAGCAGCAACGTTTTTGCCATTTCGCTTTTGTTGGCTTAGAAACTGGTAGTTGCTATTTCTGTCTCATCACTTACAAATTAGGGATATTAAGTACAGACTGCTCCTTGTCATCTATTAGCCTCATTTTGGAGCTGTGGCAATCCCTGTGATAGCGCTCTGTGGTGATGCACTGTAGTGCTCTAAAGAGGCTCTTAAATTTTGGACAAAGGCCATACAAAGAAAGAGTTGTGAGCCATGCCCTCCTTGCTAGAGACTTTTAGTGTTAAATTTATTGCTTTATTTGGTACATGTCTTTTGCATACCAAAATGATCTAATTTTAGTTGTCTGAAAAATGTAAACCTTTTTCAGTGATAATCTACGAAGCCCATTTTTAGCTCCAATTAAGTAGTAAAAATATGTTTATATGCTTGTGAGGTATGGCATTGAGTATTTTCTTAGGAATTTAACAGCTGAAGGGTGTGATGAAGCATCTGTGATAAAGCATGAAAGGGTTTATACTGTGTTTGTTGCTGATGTGTTGCCAGCTCGTCCTATGGCATGGATTTAGGTGATGTTGGGGGCACAGAGACAGAGAATGAGTAGGGAGAGTTAAGGGAGGAGGATGATAAAATGCACAGCCCCCTTTACCGTAGCACGATTTAAAACAAACAATGGTTTGACTAGTTCAGATTTAATATTGTTAAAGGGGTTGTGGTGTTTCAGTGTAGAGCATCAAGTGCTGCAAGATGAAGGAGACAATGTAGGAAAAAGTCATTCCACTGTAGGGCAGAAATCAAGTACAAATGAGAGTTCTAGGTCGTTCATTTACTGATGAATTACAACAAACCAAGGTTTACTGTTTTAACAGGCATTGGTTATTTACTAAGGGTTAACAAAGTACAGGTGTTTTTTTTTAAGATTTTATTGGGAAATTGGGGGAGGGGGAGCAGCGTTGTGGAATCGGGGAAGGAGAACAGACAAGTTGCTGTCCTTTTGTTCTTCAGTCTAGTTGTGGAGGATGTTGCTTCACTGGACCATGTTGGTATCATCATTGCACTCTTCCCGGATGAGGCAGATCGGTCTCCGGCCTCTGTATGTCGCTCACCACGGCTTTTGGAAGCTCACGCTGGCTGCCAGCCCCTCACTCTGGCTGCCAGACACTCACTGTAGCCTACGGCAGCCCACTGCAGCAGGGGCTGCAGCCTACACCATTGCCGGGGCTCGCACAGCCCAGTTCCAGGTGGAGCTGTTGTTAGCTGTAGAGGGCAGTGTCACTGGCCCTCATAAGTGGGATCCGAACCAGGGCCGCTGGCATCCCAAAACCAGCTCTTAACCAATGCGCCACTCGGCCAGCCCACAAAGTACAGTTTTATACTGCTTTTGTTAAGTGCCTTTTGTCTCATAATAATCAGGGAGGACATGAATTGTGAAAGAATATTCATTTAAGTTTTTTCTGTTTTAAAAGTCTTCTGTTAGAGTGGGACTTTATTGTCTCCAAAAACTTAGGACATTTAAAGTCAGAATGAGAGGAATATTGTCATGGAGTTATTTGTTCTGAAGCTGCTGGTAAGGAGGAAGAAGGAGATGACTCTTGGGGCTTACACCTCACAATATTTTCCTGGTGTCAGGGACCCTGAAAACTCTGAAACCAGAGTTCTCCATAAAATGCCACAGATCACAGAATCATTAGCTGGTATGGAGCTTTTTTGTTGTTTGTTTTTTACAAACAATAATTTGTTGCTTATATATAAACTTGCATGTACTTTTTGGTTGTATTGTGATTTGGAATGTGCATTAAGCAGCCTTTTAATTGGTCATAAAACTGAGGAATTAGTCATTCTTACTTAGGGTGAAGATTACCTTGGGGGCTTTCTCAGAATAACTCTTAACCATATAATTGTTTAGTGAATTGGAATATGTTTAACCTATTTAGCATCTTGGAGAGCTAGTTGGTACAATAACCACTTACCACTTTTACACATGAATTAAGATTGATAGCAATAAATAAACTCTGCCAATATAGTTTTTATTACTGCAATTTGTTAACTGATCAGTTTTCTCTTTCATTAGAAGTAAATAGTGTCAGTGTTTTAATGAGATGAATAGGTGTTAAGGTGTTTGGAGGTAACTGATTTAATAATGGTGTTGTAACGTGGTGCTTTAGAACATGAACGAGCCAGACTCCTTGGACTGAAGAGCTCCGCTACTTACTAGCTATATGAACTGGAATGAGTTACTAATCATTCATATTTCTTAGACTCTATATTTCTCATTTGTAAGATGGGGATAATATAATTACATACCTCTGAAAGTTTTCAGAAGGTTAAATAATTTAATTTATATACGGTGCTTAGGACAGACTGATACATAACAAATGTTACGTAAGCGTTTGCTCTTATTGTTGAATACTAACAAAATGAAATTTTCAGACCTGAGAGGTCAAAATTGCTCACTTTTTTAGGTGAGGAAACTGATACTGAGAGCCATTAACTTAAGTTCCTTTGTCAGCAATGACAAGCCATAAAAGCAGGATTGAAACCCACGTCAGTCTGACTCCAAACTCTGTTCTTTCCACTGTTTCACACTGCCTTCCAGAGTCGTTGGACAGAGAATGACAGTGCACCACTGCTCTAATGCTAATTGTGTTAATACCAGTCTTAATAGTTCCCTGCATTATAAGAATTGTGATGATATTGCATTTTACTTTGTTTATGACTATTTCAAAATGTACTTGGGATACTTGCTTGTATGTGATCAGTAGTATAAAAAATGTTTAAGACTATTACAGTTCCATTGTAATTTGGATCATTTTCAGTTTAGAAACAATATATTTTCCATTCTATTTTAGGTGGTGACAATGCAAATTAAGGGTGATGGTGTTTGTCATCATGACGCAAACATGGTTTCTTAGCTGTGTGTACTAAAACTGTACCAGTTCTGTTTGTTGCAAGATTTCAAGCTGATCTTGGTACTTAGGTGGATTAACTTAATATGTTAGACAGCTTTGTTCTGGCACAAAGCTTGCCAAAAGCTGTATTTCTGATGCCATTGATTTCTTTTTTGATGAGTAAGTTTTTTGATAAATATTGTCACAGTATCTCATTTAATAATTCCTAAAAGAGACCTGGAGTAGTGGTTCTGTGTAAATTGGAGAGAACTTGGGCTTTTTGCTCTCTGCCTGCATACTTTTTCCAAAATGATGAGGTGTAGTAGGCCTGAAAAGAAAAGAGACCACTGAACACTGCTTCCAGTACGTACAAAATAAACACTTTCATAAAAATTGATGCTTAAATTATTTAGATCAGTTTTAGAAATTTCAAGATGTATTGAGCAGTAATGTGGTGCTTTCTTTTCTCCCATAGATATTCTTTTTCTCTTAGAAGCATTTTTTTCCCCCCTGAAATCTGTTACAGGCCTTTTCTCATTTTAGCTGCTAAACTTCTCCACATCACTTTAGCTTCTCTGCTTACTGGGAAAACATGACAGTCATTTTGATTCCTTTATTTTCTTTTGGTTTTTTGTCTTAGTTTATCTCTCATGTATTGTTTCCCTATCACTAGCAACTCTCTGTCCAGTGCCTCTTCTTTTTGTGGCAGGGGAGCATCTAACATTCTAAATTCATCAGACTGCTTATTGTCCTTTTCTGAATTTTTCAAGTAGGGAGGGTTTCACTTTTCTTTTCCCTTTAAGTTTTTTAAAATAAACTTTTACTTTTAATACAGTTTTAGATTTGTAGAAAATTTGTGAAAATAGTACATACAGAAAGTTCTCATATATTTTACACCCATTTCCTCTGTTAATGACATCTTTACATTAATATCGTACTTTGGCCCCAATTAATGAACCAAAATTGATACATTATTATTAACCAAATTCCATGCTTTATTCAGATGTCCTTAGTTTTTACATGTTCTTTTTCTGTTCCAGGATCTCACTCAACATACCACATTAGATCTAGTTGTCATGTCTCCTTAGACTCCTCTTGGCTGTGAGAGTTTCTTATGGTTTTTTTTTTTTTGATAACCTTTTTTGATAACCAGTTCTGAAGAATACTGGTCAGCTCTTTCAGTTGTCTCCTCTGTACTTTGACATGTGCTCATCGTTTGTGTGTGTGTGTGTGTGTGTGTGTGTGTGTGTGTGTGTGTATGTGTATATATCTGTGTACATACAAGTGCCTGTGTGTGTGTGTTTTGAGCACTTCTATACTTTCTAGCACTATAAGATGCTCCAGATGCATTTTGCATATTTTTTGCCCCAGTCCTAGAATCAGTCATTTCTCCACAGGATCCTGGTTCCTTTTATTGGATAATGGTGTTAGACACCATTATCTTGTTATTGTGATGTTGTTGCTTCTAGGCTCTCTCAGCTGAAAGAGCAAGGAAATATGTATGTGTGTACTAACTTGTGTCTATATGTCTAACTATAAATATTTTTATATGTGTTCATCTGTATCTATATTACACTAAATATGAGTTTATACTGATGTGTCCAACTCTAATCCATTACCATATGGCTGGATCATTCTAATCTTTTCCCCATGCTTGTGTATAGCCTCCTACTCCAACAGTGAGAAACTTGGCTCCCTTTAGCCATCCATCTACTTAATTATTCAATTCAAATGTAATATACAGTTGTTTCAGAATTGTTAACACATATTCCCATGGGAAACAATTTTATCAACTAGAGTACAGTGTTTATGTGCAGTTTTGGAGTATGACGTTAATGTATAGAGCTTTGCAGACCCATTTCCAAGGTTATATAGATCATTATATTCTAGCCTACCACCTTCAGTGAGGTTTTTTTCATACATTTGTAATACTGATTAATGCAGTGTCATGTATCCACCATCATGTATCATGTGGGATACTTTCACTGCTCTAAAAAAATCCCATGCTTCACTTATGCAGCCTTACCCCTTTCCCCACATCAAATCCCAGGAAAGTTCTGATCTGTTTGCCACTGTATTGTTTCTCCCTTTCCAGAGTGTCATATAAATGGAATCATACAGTATGTAGTGTTTTCACAGTGGCTTCTTTGGCTTAGTAGTGTTCATTTAAGATTAACAGATGTCTTTGTGTGGCTTGAGAGCTCATTCCTTTTTTTCTCTGAATAGTATTCCATCATATGCATGTACCACAGTTTGCTTATCCAGTCACCTATTGAAGGACATCTTGGTTACTTCTATTTTTGGCAATTATGAATAAACCTGCAAAAAATTCACTTGCATAAGTTGTCAAGCCAGCTAAGTAAATACCTGCGTGTGATTACTGGCTTTAATTAGCTTTAAAGAAGCTACCAAAGTGTCTTCCAGAGTGCCATTCTCTTCATCCTCTCTAGAAATTGGTATTAACAGTTTTTGGATTTTAGTCATTCTGATAGATGTTTTAATAAACAAAAATAGCACCTGCTGGGCCGGCCGAGTGGCGCATTGGTTAAGTGCTGGTTTTGGGATGCCAGCGGCCCCGGTTTGGATCCCACATGAGGGCCAGTGACACTGCCCTCTACAGCTAACAACAGCTCCACCTGGAGCTGGGCTGTGCGAGCCCCGGTGATGGTGTGGGCTGCAGCCCCTGCTGCAGTGGGCTGCCATAGGCTACAGTGAGTGGCCCGCAGCCAGCGTGAGCAGCTGGCAGCCAAGCGTGAGCTGCCAATAGCCGCGGTGAGCGACATCCAGAGGCCAGCGACCGATCTGCCTCATCCGGGAAGAGCGCAATGACAATACCAACAATGAAGCAACATCCTCTGCAATTAAACTGAAGAACAAAAAGACAGCAACTTGTCTGTTCCCCTTCCCCGATTCCCCAACGCTGTTCCCCTCCACCAATTCCCCAATACAATCTTTAAAAACAAACAAACAAACAAACAAAAAATAGCACTTGCTATCTCCTTACAGTATCAACATATGCAAACTGTAAGAATTTTGTTTTCCTATGTTGTCATTCTGGGTGCTTTTCCAAGATTTTATGACTTAATTTAGATGTTTAAAAAATTCTTAGTCGGATTTTTAGCATAAATGATCTATGGTACTGGTAAGTAGACTCTTTTTCTTTGATTTGCTAAAAATAAGTTCCCAGAATGGAGTTAACCAGCATTATACAGTGGAAATGAACCCTTTTGGGAATTTGGATGTAACTTCAAAGTGGTATGACTTGTAATCCTCTTTGTTGAGGATGTTTAAAGTATAAGATGCCACAAGCAGTCTTTGTCAATATCCTTATGCTCTCTTAGTCCCCAGCTTGCTGTAGTTTAATTCCTTTCAACACTATCAGTGGCCAGTGAGTCAATTCACTTGACTAAAACTTATTAGTTCATTGTTATAAGCAGGTTTCTCAAGCCTCTTAAAAAAAACCTTCTATTGTGCTTTTCTCAGGATATAGGTATCACTTCTATTTAATTCTGAAAAATTATGTCTAGCTTAGAACAGAAGAAATGGAAGCACAGATAGGTCAAGCTGCTTGTATAGGATCAAACAATTAGGTGTGGGGAAGGTGGGAAGACTATGAGGCTTTAATGTAAGAGTATCCTGCATTGATTATTGACCCTTCAACTGCTTCTATTACAAAGGAGTGTCATTATTTTTGTTTGTCCTCTGAGTTAGAAGTTTATTCTTTCCTTACTATCTCAGAGAAATGATTGTGGGCCCATATAATTTCATATGTCAAACTCATAGCTCATTTTTGTTGCCATCTCATGGAGTAAACTCATAGTGATTTGGCACATTTCATTTCTTACATGCAGGTCTAATTTCCCCCCTCCCCCTTTTTGTTATGTCTCTGTTTTCATGTTTTTTGATGCATAACTCTAATTCTGACTCAACAATACATTTTAATAACATGCTATTTATTTAGCCTGAAAAAATCAATGAAAATTTTAAGTAAGATTAGAGTTAAATTAAAAACATCCTATGTTCTTAGCTAGATGAGTTGTCATTCTTACTAGCCTTGAGTTCAGATCTTCAGTCAATTTTAAGTGTTTTTGATATTATTTCAGTCACAGCTTATCTAAATTAATTTGATGAGTAGAATTTTATGAGTCAAAATGAAGATATGATTCAAATTAAGGTTTTTTTTTTTTTTGTTTTTGTTTTTTTTCCAGCTGAGCCATCCTGCCACCTGTTGGTAGCTCAGCAGCTGCTCAGCTCAGGCCAGGAATCCAGCCGGCAGCCCTGTTGCTCAGAGCTCAGCTGGCACTCTTGAGCAAGCTCTTAACCAACTGAGCCACTTGGCCGGCCAAATTAAGGCTTTTTATACGTGGTACATTCCTTTTATTATTTCACTATCAGTCTATTTTTCAAAACAAAAATATTAATATCTTTTGATTTGTTTTCATGAGTCCCATATGAAACAGTCCCATATGTTTCATTTTCCGTGTAGCGAGCTATGGACAATTATGAGTTATTGATGATTTTTATAGATATTTGGAATTCTATTTCTATGTTTCTGTTATCTGTAATGTTAGATAGTTAAAGTAAAATGAGATCTATTTTAAATGTATGACTGAGCCCAAACTTCCAATTCCTGGTTTATCATGCCTTTTTCTTTTCTTTTTTTTAAAATTTCTACCAAATCTGGTTTTAAGTTTCAGATGACAATTGGTAATTTTCCTGTGTGAAGAAAGAAGAGGTAGATTTGGAGATACTAGTCAGAATTTTCCCCTATGGTATAAATGAATTTTATTTTAACTTTTGTGGGCAGCTTGTACAATGTTATCTACCACTGTTATGGTCCAGACGTGGGTTGGGGTAGATTGTGGGTAATAGAGAATGGTTGGGGATATGAAGGATTGGACTTCAGTGTCCATGTAGAAGCACCAGCTGTGGAGCCCCGCAGAAGGGGTGATGGTGTGGGGGAGAATTTCATTTGAAGTTAGGGGAGTGTTGGTAGCAGATATGAAAAGAAACCACTGCGGCACATATAAGAGTCATTTGAGGAAAAAACAGATGTGATTTTCATAAGCAAGGATGCTAAAGTAATTTCTGACTCATACATACTGGTCAGGATTGACCCTTGTCCAGATCTAGACAAGCAAAAAAGAGGAAAAGCCAACTCTGAAAATATCAATTTTTATTTTAAGATCGATGAATTTATGCTTTTGTCCTCCTACAGAGATATGTTTTGCATTATTGATTTGAATCCTAATCCCAGAAGTAATAATTTCTACACCAGACCCTAGAACAGTGGATTTCATTAGTGATTGTGCAATAGGATCATCTGGAGACATTAAAAAAAAAAAAGGCCTGTAGACACTATACTCAGATATTCTGACTTATCCTATCTAGGATGGGTAGTAGGAATTTATATTTTTAAAAATAAGCTCTCCAGTAGTTGATGCATAGCCATGACTTGAGACCTTAATTCTAAGGCTGTCCCTACTCCTGGACAAGGATTCTTAAGAATCTCTAGTTTAATTCTTAAGGAATTTGGTACCAAATTACACTTATTCCTGCTTGAGGCTCTAGAATCACAGTTTCTCTTTCTTTCTCCTTTCTGAGAGTGGGCTGCTGCCTTGTACACCACTCAGTTCTTTTTATTTATTCCATTTCTCTTCAGGACTTTTAGTTCTGCTTCTGAACTGGGGCCTGCTTCCATTCACTGCCCTTTGTCTTCTGGTTCAGGGGTAATGCCTCCTGCGAGATGCTTTGTGTTCTATTCATGATTTTTTCCCTCTTTTTTTATGTCTTTACCAAATCTCGTTGATGCTGCAGACCGCTGACTTAGACTGCCAGCATCTGCACCATACATTTATGATACCATGTTTTTTTTTTCTGATTTCTTTCTGTCTCTGCCTTAGAGGGCATATCTAGTTCCATTCTGATTCCTCCCTTTCTGTGTCCTTTGTCATTAACTTTACACAGACATGTGGTAGATTGTTTTTGAACCACTGTCAGAAATAGTGGGTCACATGTAGTTTTAATACAATGCTGTCTTGAGTAACATTTTTCTCTGCACTACTACAAGACCAGAAATCCTATTAATCACCAGAGGAAAATTTAGCCTGTGTGGGGGGGGAATAAAATAGGCAATAAAGTGAGTTAGTAGATGCTGTGGGAAAGGGAAGTTTATATTCGTCTGTGAGTTTTCATAAAGTAGAGTCATTGTAGGGTCTTTACAAAGGAGAGGTCAAGAGGGATTTCAGCCAGAGAACAGGCAAAACAGTGACAAATGATCCTGATTGTCTTGAGTTACTCCATCAAGTGATTAGTGCCCAGGAAAATTTTGACTGAACCCCCCTCCAAAAAAAAATTTTTTTGCCATCATTTTTTCTAGATTCCTTTCTGTTTCTCCTGATTCTGTGTACTTGCTACAATAGTATGACGCCTCTTCCATCTCTTCTTTCATTTTTAGTAAATATTTCAGGCTGTTTTTTTACCTCTTTTTCTGGTTTGTTTTCATACCCTTTCTTTTTCTTTTCTTTTCTTTTTTTTTTTTGAGGGCAGTGTCACTGGCCCTCATATGGGCCGCTGGATTCCCAAGCCAGCGCTTAACCACCGCGCCACTCCACCGGCCCCCCCTTTCTTTTTTATTATTCTGATTCTCAATCCTACATAATAATAAAAAGGAACAATACAGATTTGCCAAGCATCTAAACATTTGCTTCTCTTAATTTGTAATTACTTTTTGCTTTCCTGCCATATTTAAACTTAATTTTTTAGATGGCAAATTTGGTAATCAACAGACTGTAACGACTTGCAAATCTATAAAGGTTCTTCAGCTTACAGGTTCCAAATCATCATTAGGGCTTTAGCTAGGTTAAATTTTATTGTTGTATTAACTACAGGAAAGGTTTATTAATCCAGAGATGTGCATATATAATAATATAGAGAATGTTTGCCTTATTAAAGAAACACTTTTCAAGAACTGTCATCAATATCAGTTTTTATTGACTATTTACTTTTTTCAGGTACTGTCCTAGGAATTTGCAGGGAGGAAGACAGACAGAAAATAGGGGGCAGTCAGAAAAAAAACCCACAAATAGCAAAAACTGATAATTTCCCTAGTAAATCTAGTATTCATCTGACACCATATATAGTTATTACAATATTATTAACTATATTCCTTATGCTATCCTTTACATCCCTGTGACTATTTTATAACTACCAATTTATACTTTTTAATCGCTTCTGCTTTCACTCATCCCCCAAATCCCTTCTCATCTGGCAACCATCAAAATGTCCTCTCTACTTGAATAATAAAACAATTATTAAAAAAAGATGGTAACTTCCTAGTGGTATGTGTTATGAAGAAATGTAATATAATGGAATGTAAAAGACAGTGGCAAGAACTTAAATAATTAATATGTAAATGATAATCATTTTTAATTCATTTAAACAATTCCAGTAGGATTTCTATAGGATTGTAGTGTACATGTTGTTTCAGTGGTATTTCTGGATTCACAACTCCAGGAATGAGCTTTTTTTCTTTTTTTTTTTTAATACATAATTTACCCTAATATGGAGAAAGTTGATGAAAGTTCTGGTTTCCCCACTGATGTCTTAGTAGCAATTGCCTCAAGAAGGAGGCAGTAGTGCTGAGTCATAGCATTTTGGGCTGAACAAGGTCCGATTGTGTCTCTCTATGGACCAGGCCTGTGCTGGTTCTAGAAATTTGACAGGAAGGCAGACATAATCTCTGCTATCCTGGCACTGTCAGCCTTGAACCTCATGGCAGGTCACATGACATGAGGAATAGAACTTCTATACTTAGTGGACAGAATGGAAGGCTGCTTGTGGGTGGCCACTGGAAGATAGCCATCCCAAGAGAAGTGGAAACATTGCTCCCAAATAGATTGAGAAATTTGGCATTTGAAACTCTTTTATGTGATGAAAGGGAAGACCCTATCATAAAAAAAAATCCACATACCAAATTCATCCTTAAGCTTTCTTTTACTCTCATTCTCTTTGTCTCTATATACACATACATACATATATACACCTATGTACATAAGTACATCTATAGACACACTTATATATACATATACATGTATATGAATCATACAGTGCTTTACTATTTATAAAAAATTTTCACATATATTATCTTGTACCTTGTTAAACTCTATAGTTAACCATTATTATCCCACTTTACAGGTGAAATAATTAAGACCTAGATTGCAAGTTAGTTACTCAAGATCACTGAGCTAATAAATGATTGAGGAAAGATTTGAACTTAGCTTTCCCAACTACAGAAAAGAAGCACTTTTTACCATGTCAAAATTTTCTGTTTCTGAAAATAAATGGTAATTGTAACACATCTTCCGTTTACACTTGATTTTAGCAAAAAGGCAGAGAAACACTACACACATCTTTCATTTAAAAGAACCATTCCTGTCTCTCAGTTTGATCAACTCCTTGAATTTAAAGATATTTTATCAATAACTTTTGCCAGTGATGACTCCCAATATAGAAGTATTTTTCTATCTCCATACCAAAAAAGATCCAGAGATGAAATATTTTGAACTCGTAAAAATAGGAAGAATACAGCTTATACTTTTATTATAGCACATTTCATTATGTGCTTCCTAATTGTTTACATGTCTTTCTCTTCAACTTGCCTGTGAGTACCTGGTAATTAGGTGACAAGTTTAACCCTTTACAACCATACCAACAGGGCAGAGTGCCTAGAAGGGTAGGTACCCAAAACATATTGTTTGAAAGACAAAGAAAGACTGAGAAACTGTTCTAGAAAGAAAAGCTAGACACAAGACAAAGAAATACAGCAGATGATCCTGTATTAGACCCTGGACTAGGGGAAAAAAGCAGCTATAAAGAACATTATTGGGATAAAAAGCAAGATTTGAATATGGACTGTGGATTAGATAATAATAGAATTATATCAATGTGAAATTTCCTCATCTTTATAATTGTACTGTGAGTAGTAAGGGAGCATCCTTGTTCTCAGGAAGTGCACACAGAACTATTTAGGGGTAAAGGGGCATGATATCTGCTACTTATTCTCAAGTGGGGTGTGTGTGTGTATGTGTGTGTGTGTGTGTGAGAGAGAGAGACAGAGAGACAGAGAGACAGAGAGACAGAGAAAGCAGGTGGGTATATTTTTAACAAATTGGTGATTCTTGGTAAAAGAATATGGGAGTTTTTTTGTACTATTACTACAACTTTCCTCAAAGTGAAATTATACCAAAATAAAACACTTCTAAAAATTATTGAATAAAATTATAGTAATATAGATCATAAGTCCAAGTGGAATTTTTATTTCTACTTGGGTATAGCCCTAATTTAAAAAATTCAAAACAAAACTAAACTAACAAACATAAATGAGTTTAAGAGCTTGTAGTCTATTTTTATACATAAGTGTATTTTGCTTTTTCTAATATCGTCCATGAAGGCACCAAATTTTATGTAATCAGTGTCCAGATTGGAACCCATCTGTGCAGTTTATTTTCCTCAAATTTTGTGGTCTTACTTATAATCCGATTTAGTGACATGGACCTTGAAGATGAAATTAGATTAGTGTCTGAACATAGTCCCACTTAGTTTATCAGATATTCTAGGGCAATGATATCAGAAAGGCGATTAGTTCCTCCATTTTATTTATTCTTTTGCACATAGAAAAATATTGTTCAAAAATGAGAAATACACATATTTCAGTACAATAAAAATAATAAAACTGCTGCCTACTTCTATTGCTTAAATTACCTGTTTTCTTAATACTATAGTGGAGTGATCTCTATGCTAGGACATATTCCTTTCTTCCTGTAATCCTTTTACTTTTAGGTTTTGAGGTCTTTGGACTTCCCAAATACTTTCCCTGAATTTAAAAGCCTCATCATTCATTGATATAATCTGTTCTTTGGACTCTGATTTTTTCATTGCTTCCCTGACATTTTAAATACCCAGGGTAACTTATTTTTCACAGTCTGTCATCAGTCATTAGATAATATTGCAGTGTGCTATAAAAGTGTTTCTATATTTAGTAACAGTGCTTTCTGCTTCTTTATATAGCAGTGTGTACAATTAGTTAAATAGAATCTGCACCTGAAGAAGGAAGTCACACTAAGTAACTGTTTAGTTTTTAAATTGAGCCAATAGGAGTTTAAAATGAACTGTTTAGAAGATGATGGAAAACCCTGTGACTGTAACTATATATGGTTACTATTATTACCACTGACCAGATATTTAAAGTAATAATAGGTCTAAGCATCTATTACATGCTGGTTATTCATTTCCCCTCTTGTTGGAATAGACAAATGAAGCATCATTTTAAAAAATGGTGTTCATTTTAGATACATATCATTAAATTCTTTAAAACCTTAATTGTATAGAAATAATGGGGTTTAAGTAAATTATCCTCAAATTTCAAATTTGTTTAGGACCAAAGCAAACATGAGGCCGATAAATGTCATTTGAGTTCCTTTGTCTAAGTTCTCCTTAATTTCCCTCTCTCATCTCCTCAGTCCCTGTATACTCATATATATACTTTTATGCTGTCATGGATCTCACAGTTCTGACCTTTTGGGGACAAAATCTTTAAGTGATGAGATGAATCTAATTGCTAATGAGAGGCAAAAATCCAAGTAACAGTGGTATTCCCAAACCAGTGTCCCTGCTTTCACAATGTATAAACGTCAGGCAGATAGGCGGGACTTCCGGGGTAGAGTAAATCTGGGTATTATCACAGAGGAGCTAGACTGCACTTGCCCTCATTCTTACATTAAATTATTGGATAGTTATAATTAGTGAAACAGGGATGTTATTAGTAAGCTTTATTGGAGTATAGCATCTGAAGACCGCAGAATTTAAGATTATTGGCTCATTGTTTGAAAAGAAGATTGTCCACATTGTGAGATTTGAACTTAGAACAAGGTTACCATAGTCATAGGCTAGAAAAAAAAAAACCCTCAAAAATCTATTTGCCTTCTGGGGCACCAGACCAACCATTTGACTGTTAGTGAGATAGAACGAACGAACGATGTTGACCTTTGACATCCTTCTGGTAGCTAGAAAGGAAATAGCAGTGATGTTCTGGCAAGGCTCGGGAATGAGCTAAGAAGAGAAAAGCTTGCATGTTTGTTCTTAAACTTTTAATTATGACTCTTTTCTGCAGCATAGTAAAGAAGCACTTTGAGAAGAATGTGGCATCTTTCATTGTGTGTGAATTCAAGATCTTACAGCTTGTGTGAATTCAAGATCTTACAGCTCTGAAATATTATTTTCCTGTCAAGTTCTGGATTTGGTTGACCTTTCAGATAATGTGTTTTTGTTTGCTTTCAAATATTAAGAAAGATCTCTCATATAACCATTTGTTTTCTTTAGGAGTTAAAGTGTGGCAAGGGAGTGATAAATGTTTATGGGAAAAAGAAGAGCTCCAAATTCAGACAGTTTTGTTTTACATCTCTTTTGGGTCAGGTAGCCCCTAGCTTACCTATTAAAATATCAAAGAATGAAGTAAGCTTTTGGTGTCATTTCCTTTCTCCTGCTTCTGTTGTGTTTTTTTTTTCCTTTCTCTCTCCTCTCTGAGAAGTGGAGTTTCCTCTTTGTACCTTCTGCTTCTGCCTGTCCAGTGTGGGCTCTGTCTTTTGGAGATTCCAGGGAAGAGAATATGGGTGACAGGGCACAGGTTGGAATAAGCAAGTTTGCTCATAAGGCATCAGGGAGACCAGCCTGATTTGAGAAATGATTCCTGTTGGGGCATTTAAAAAAATATTTTAAAAATTTTAATTTAAAGCTGACATAAAATATTATATTGGTTTTAGGTGTACAACATAGTGATTAGACATTTATATAACTTATGAAGTTATATAAAGTTACATCATTTTAAGACATGAGAACAGGGAATAATTCTTATGTTTATAGAATCTGCCAGTGCATCTCGCTAGATGCACTGTCCAACTTTCTAGATACCACATCCAACTTACCATCTTCCTTTCTCATATGCCCCCAATTTAAAGATTTGGATTTTCACTAATATCTTCCAGTATCTGGCACCCCTTTCCATGAATTTATGGTGTATGTGCTGGTGTGATAATAACAGAGTTCATTTATTGTTTTCTAGTTGACTCTGAATGCTTTTATTAACTATTACTTTATTTTATTCCTCTGTAACTCCTCCTTTTTAGTCCCTCTGCTAGCTTCTGCATAAAAAAAGATCTAACACATGCCCACATGTGCTATCATTGTTACCACCACCATCACTTTTGTTTGGGAATGGGAATAGCTTAAGACCTTAAAGCCAAGGGCTTCTCAATATCCAGTCCATGTTTTCTACATTACCTATATTTTCTACATTAAAGAGAACCCTGAATTTAAATTAAAATTTAAATCAATCTGAATATTCATTTATTCATCCTACATTTATTCAACAAATATTTATTTTATGCATGGTGCTGGCATTATATAGGTTCTGCTTATTCAGCCAAATACAGTAGAATTAACTACAGAGTTAGTTATAGGTCATTCTGTTCTCTTTGGGTCTCCCTTTTGGGCATCCTATTCTGAGTCTTGGGTCAAAGATACTATAATACATAAAATAATCTATCCGAATTCCTTATTATTCTGGTGGTATATCTTACTATTGGACTTAGTTTACAATACTATATCATCTATAAAGCCTTAATATCAGTAGACTGAAAACTTTTATATCTTAGTAATGGCCCACACTTCAGATTTTTTTAAAGAAATAATTTTAAACAAGAAGAAACATCAAATAATTGCTTGATGTTTATTGAATGCTCTTTGTACTGGCAAAATATTGGCAACAACCAACAATCCCACTGTAAGGAAATGTTCAATTAAAGTATGATAAATCTGTTTACAAGAACATTAAATGTCTGTTTCAATGAGAAAATGTTTATGATGTCATCATAGCTCTAGTTCTCTAGGAAACTGAGATGGAGATTTTGTTCAGGAATGCTATTGGGCAGTACCTTCAGGATCAGTGACTCAACCAGGCAAACTACATTAGGCTTCAAGGCCTGAGAATAATCCTTTGTAGCTTACAGCTTCACCCTCTGCGTCATCCTGTCCCAAAAAAGGTAGCATGTGTTTTCAGCTTAATAATTTTACCAGACTGTTTCCCCTTGAGGATATGAAGAAAGTAGAACGGGAGAGGGAGAAGTTAGACTGCTCTGCGATGCAATCACAATGAAGGTCTCAGCTGATCTCTTCAGAATTGCCCCCACAAAGGCAAGGGAGCCCTGCCTTTATATTACAGCTCACTGCCTTCCGAACTAACCATCTGTGGATGTAGGTTGCCTGGGGAAAGGGGCAGGACATTGGGCCAGGCAGCTTTATTCAGCTGGAGGTAATTTCCCAGAGCAAGACCCAGCCTAGAGCTTACAGCTTCAAACACTCCCAGCATCCACTAGAGATGATATAATGCACTACAAGAAAAGAGGCAAACACAAAATGTTTTTGTGTACATGATTACGTTCTGAATGAAGCTCTGTAAAATACGTGTGGAAGAAAACATGAACACAGCCATGTTACAAAAGTGAAAGAATTCATAAGAATATAACCCTTTCACCAAATAAACCATGAAACCAAACAGATTGTAGTTTCCTTTATAGTAATAGAAGAACTCAGGTGTATATTTTGTCCTTATCTCCCAACTTTTAAAGATTATTATTTTTATTAATTCTTGCATGTCTCAGACTTTCCCTTATATTTTGTATGTAGAATGTGTCCAGGTGTGGTATCACAAAGGTAGCTCAGTGTTCCTGTCAGATTCACTTGGAGTTAGTGACACATATGTATAATTGCTTTGCCTGGGATGCTAGCTTCATCTATTCCTAGGATGGCCTCACCCAGGAAGCAAAAGAAGCAGTGGTTATGTGTCCAGTGTGTACAAGTGCCACTGATACTTATTTTTGCAGCCCTAAATTGCTTCTCTACCCAACCCAACATCTTATATATGCATGATTAAAGAGGGACTGGGTGGGAAAAATGTGAATGGAGCATGGCAAATAAATCAAATATGATTTGGAAAACAGTTTGAAATGTATACTCTAGTGAGGAGGAATAAATACAGACATCTATTTCCCTGAGTTATAGCACATATGCATAGAAGACTGTAACCCTGGCATAAAAGCATCTCACATTAGCTCCTCTTACCTGCAATAGATCTCCTATATCTCTGCTGCTTTCTTGTTTTTTTCTAAATCATAACCTGTAATGCCTTCTAAATCACATGTACTATGTGTGTCTATTTTCTAATCTACCCTTGTTTTTTTTTTTACATCTATATATAATGTACTCTAGAACTGCCTGTAATACATTTTGAGTTAGTTCTTTGAAAACATAAGATAGGAAGACGAAGGAGAACTATTTTCAGACACTTTAAAGGATTTCTGTGAGACCAGCAGGCAGATTTGTTCAGATCACCACAGAAGACATAATAGAATGAGTTGACTGAAGTTGTAGGAATAGATTTTGCTTGGGTGGAAGAAGGAAGGAACTTTGTGATTACTAGAGATAGTATTGGAAGAGCAAGCTTCAGGAGCTGGTCGCCGCGGGTGGTGTTTAAGTAGAGAAGGATGAGTACCTATGAGTATGAGGGTCACTGTTTTCAGGGAAGTTGGGCTGAGTTACCAGTGAAGTCCCAGTACACTTGTTGACTTCATGCGTTGACATTATGTGAACCGGTGTATCTACAGATCTCTTTTAAATAAATGTACATTCATGTGTTGTCATCCTCCAGAAGTATAAAAGTGTTATGACTGCTTGTTTGTGAATGTCGTCAGTGTTGTCATACATGACTGTAATAGCCACATCATGGATGCATGATGTTGCACTAGTTTCTGTCACTCACACATAAAATCTGATGCTATTTGGCTATAAAACACGTATTTTAGGCCTTTGACCAAGTATTTATTACCTAACTCGATAGCAAAGTTATAAAATTTTTCAGATTTTCATTACTTTTGTTTCTTTACTGCAACACACCTGTTATTCCAAAAGTTAATTCTCTCTGTACAAATTGGACAGAGGCATAGCTCCCAATACTGGGTTGGAACAGTTGTGGATGGTGAGTCGCAATTTAGGGACTGTAAAAAGCATAACAATTAAAGAGGCATTAGCAGTGATTAACAGCTCTGAGTAAACCCTCTGAGGATCCATCCTTGTGGAAATTATGCTCTCTTGCTGCAGCTATGGTAGCCAGTCATCAGCAGAAGCCAGAATCCATGCATTTGCATAGTAATTCCCTCTCCAAACCATCGATAAAAAAAAAACTGGTAAAAGTGCAGGTAAGAGCAATAAGGAGAGTACATCCCTGTAGGGAGACAGCAAAGCCTGAGAGCCTCTGCCATATTTTCACAATGTGGCAGATTGCATTTCAGAAGCAGGGCCAGGTGTGGGCATGGGCTGAGGTGGGTGCTCCTGCAGCTCCTCTTTGTAATTAGCTTAGGTCTATGCATTCTTTGAATCTGCACCACATTGCTGCCTGGCTGTTGGCTTAGTGTCTTCCACAGCAACTTGCCAGAGTGCTGGGGTAGGACGGCTGGAAATGTGAGGAGCCCTTAGTCACCTGATAGATGGCCAGATTCTGACAGCAAGCATAGCACAGAGCCTTGATAAAGCTGCCCAATTATATATGGGTTGCCCTGAGCCTGTCCATTTCTTTGTTCTCGCCTCTGGCTATTTGTTGGCAAAGGAACAAGAATTTGTCAAATAATAAGTGTTCACACCTATTAAACTAGTCATTGAGTTTAACTTTCCCATGGTTGTGTAAAAAGGCCTGCCACCAAGTATTAAAGGGTATGAAAAGCAGCAATGGGAAAACTGCACCTATGCACACTATATGAGAGTATATATCTACTATACATATTATATAATATGTACATTGTATGTGATGTATGTAATACACAGACATGTGGTCAGTCACACACAGGTGTGTTGATTTGTTCATTCATTAATTGATCTTTTATCTGTTTGCTCAGAAAATTCACTGCAGACATGGCACTGTGCCAGGGATTAGGGAGACAATTATGGTCTTCATTTAGCTCCCCAAATGATCCATGTTAGTTTCTCTTCTGGACCTTTGCTTAATGTTCCTTCATTCTGGAATGGTTTTCTTTCCTCCCTCATCTGCCTTCTTGGCTCCCTAGTTGATTTTTACTTATCCTTCAAATATATCACCTTTTAAAGGAAGCTTTCTTTGACCCAGTAAATTACACTAGGCCCCTGTTATGTGTTCTCATAGCCTTCTGCATCTTTTCATTGTAACACCTGTCATCTTGTGTTTTCTTTGTATGGGTATGGGATTGTATGTACAATTACTGGAGAATTCTGTCTTTCACATGGCTCAGTAAGGCCGAGACCCATGTCTATTTTGATCACTCTAGTATTCCCAGTGCTCAGCCACGAGACTGATACAGAGCATGTGTTCTCATTTTTTTAAATAAAGAAATGGTTCAGTGGTGGACAAGACATAACCTTTGCCTTCAAAGAGGTTAAGTCCAGTTGAGTGGGTGAACAAGCCAGTAATTGCTAGGATGGGAGTAAGAACAAAGTGCTTTGGAAACTGAAAAAGTGGAGGCTTCTATCTTAGTCTTGGAGTGTTGAGAAAGCATTCTCGAGGAATTTAGGTGTAAGGATCTGCAACATGAGTGTAAGCAGATAGCTAGCTAAGTGGGGTAGGTAGCAGAACAGAATTCTATTAAAAAACCAAACCAAACCCGAAGCTAGCATGTACAGAAGAAAGAGACAGAGAGAGAGAGACAGAGAGAAACAGAGAGAGACAGAGAGAGAGAGAGATTGTTGAGCTTGTTCAAGAAACTCCAAGTAGTTCTTCATGGCTTGTGCAGAGATGTGAAGTAGGGAAGGGAGAGATGATGATGGGCCCATAAGTAAAGGCTGGATCAAGCTCTGCTGAGTTTGGACCTTTTTTGAGGGCAATGGATAATCACTGGAGGGCTTAAAGCAGAGAAATTATATAAGATTTATGATTTCGAAAGAGGGTAGAGAATGGAATGCAGAGAGAATGGAAAGAAGAAAAGTAGTTAGGAGGCTGTTGAAATAATTCGAGACTATTGATCATGGTAGCCTAAAACAAAGCAGTGGTATTTGGGAGAGAGAAACAAGCAGAATGTCAGGGGAGTGCATATCACACAAACACAAGCACACTCACACATACATACACTTAGATTTTTACTAAAATAAAATTGTGTTTTGTACATTATTCTGACAGTTTTAACTTAGCTTTATATTATACAAAATCAAATATGTATTCATGTCTTTTTTGTATGTTTAGTTGCAGTTTTGGTTAAGGCATATGTACATATATACATATACTCACCTAGATTTTCTTCAAAAATATTTATTGTTCTGTTTTTATATTTTGAGCTTTTACTTGATCTAGAATTTCATTATTTTTGCATGAGATGGGATTTAATTTTATTGTTTTCCATGTGGCTAGTGCCATTTATTAAATAAACCATTCTTTCCCCATTGAATTAAAATACTATTTTTGGGATATAGTAGAGCTTATGAATATAGGTTTACTTCTGAATTTACTTATTCTCTATTCTGAATCAGTAATCTCTTTGATTTTATGGAAACAAAAATTTTTAATTATAGGGTATTTTATTTATTGTAATATCTGGTTCCTCCCCAGTAGTCTTCATAATTAAGCATTTTGGGACTATTCCAGGCATTTATTGTGCCATATGAATCTTGAAATTACTGTATTAATAATAAGATTTGTTAAGACTGTAATTGGAAATGCATTAAATTTATCTATTAATTTTTGGAGAATTGATATTTTTATAATATAAGGTCTTTGCACCCTAAAATATAGAATATTTTTTCCATTTGCTCAGTTTTTGTTTTCCCTGTTAAAATTTAATAGTTTTCTTAATATAAATTCTGTGCCTTTCCTATTAAATGTATTCCAATGATTTTATAGTTTTTGTTACTACTTTTTAAAAAGATTAATTAATTTTTAATCTTTTATTGTGAAATAAACATTTAAAAAAATTAGTTTTAGGTGTATAACACAGAGCGATAGTTATACTTTTCACCCCTCAAAGTGACAACACTCCTCCCCCAATTTGCTGCCCCATTACCCCCCCATATCATACATATCTATTAAAATTCCCTTGACTCCATTCCACAGTATACTCCACATCTCATGACTACATGTATATATATATATATATATATATATATATATATATATATATATAATTTCAATTAGAGTTTGCATACAGTATTATACAACATCAGCTTCACGTGTACAGTGCAGTGATCAAGCCTCTACCTCATCCATAAAGTGGTCTCCCTAACAAGACATGTGACCATCTGACACACCACAAAATATTTACAACATTATTAATTATATTCCCCGAACTGTCTTTCATATCCCTGTGGCAATATTGTAGTTACCTCTTTATGCTGTCTAATCTCTTCCCCTTCTCCTGCATCCCCACCCCCCTCCCAACTAGCAACCATCAGTTTCTCTATATCTCTGAGACTGTTTCTGTTTACTTTGCTCATTCATTTAGTTTTTCAGATTCCACATATAAGTGAGATCATATGGTATTTGTCTTTCTCCGACTGACTTATTTCACTTAACATAATAGTCTTAAGTGTAAGACCTGAAACCATAAGATTCCTAGAAGAAAAGAGAGAGTAAATTTATAGACATTACCCTCAATAATATTTTTACTGATATATCCCCTCGGGCAAGGGAAATAAAAGAAAAAATGAACATATGGGATTACATCAAACTTAAAAGCTTTTTCACAGCAAAGGAAATCATCAATAAAACAAAAAGGCAGCCTACTGAATAGGAGAAGATATTTGCCAATGATATATCTGATAAGGGGTTAATATCCAAAATTTATAAAACACTCATTCAACTCAACACCAAAAAAACAAATAACCCAATTAAAAACTGGGCAGAGGATATGAAGAGGCATTTCTCTAAAGAGGACATACAGATGGCCAGCAGGCATATGAAAAAATGTTCAACCTCACTAATCACTAGAGAAATGCAAATAAAAACCACAATGAGATACCACCTCACTCCAGTCCGAATGGCTATCATCAATAAATCAACAAACAAGTGCTGGCGAGGTTGTGGAAAAAAGAGAACCCTGGTGCACTGTTGATGGGACTGCAGATTGGTGCAGCCATTATAGAAATCAGTATGGAGGTATCTCAAACGAAATGGAACTACTGTATGACCCAGCAATTCCTTTCTTGGGTATCTTCCCAGAGGAATCCGAGACGCTAACTCAAAAAAACATATGCGCCCCTATGTTTATTGCAGCACTATTTACAATTGCCAAGACTTGGAAACAATCGCAATGCCCATCGGTAGACAACTAGATTAAGAAACTGTATTACATTTATACAATGGAGTATTACTCTGCTATAAAGCAGAATGAAATCGTACCATTTGCAACGATTTGGATGGACCTAGAGACTATTATGTTAAGTGAACTAAGTCAGTTGGAGAAAGACAAATACCATATTGCTACTTTGAATAGACTATTTCCCCATTTCTATTTCTCAATCCTTACTGCTAATATAGAGAAAAGCTATTGATTCTTTCTATATTTATTTTATATTCAACTATTTACCATATTTTCTTATTAATTTTAGAAGCTTTTTTCTATAAACTATATATCGTAAATGTTTTGATAACCAAAAAAATAAAAAATAAAAATGAAAAGCAAAGTGAGAAAGAGCCTCAAAATTAAAAGACTTTCTAGGTTTTCTAAATGTATAGTGTTTTATTTTCATAACTCAACATTTGCTAAAACCTCCAATATTATATTGAATAACAATGGTGATAGAAGCATATTTCTCCAATTTCTGATTTTAGTAATTCACTATTTAGAACAAGCTTTGTGTCTTGTTTTGGAAATCACCATTTGTTATACTTGAGCGGTTTCTTTATATTCCTATTTTATTCAAAATTTTTATTAAGACTGTTGAATTTTAGACTTTTTGGAACCTACTGATACAACCATATTATTTTCTCATTTAATTTTATAAATGTCATAATTTATACTGACAGATTTTCTACCATTGAACTACTTTTTCATTTCTGATATAAACATCTCTTAGTCACGATGTTTTATTCTTTTATAAATTGCTAGGTTCATTTGCTACTATTTTAGCAAATGCTCTTAAGAGAACTTGGTCTTAGTATGCTATATCAAGTTTTGGAATTAAAGTTATGTGAGCTTGATAAAAAGAATTGAGTAGTTTTAATTTGTTTATGGTCTGGAAATTTAAGTAACTTTGGAATTTTCTAATTGTTTTTACAGTTCAGCCAGAACTCAGGTTGCCCATCTTTTCTTGGGTCAACTTTTTACATTTATATTTTGCCAGAAAATTACCCATTTACACACTTATTAGCAGAACATTGCATGGTTCTTTTTTTTTATTTCTCTGTTTCGTTTTTTTTTTTTTTTTTTTTTTGAGGGCAGTGTCACTGGCCCTCATACATGGGACCCGAACCTGGGCCGCTGGCTTCCCAAGCCAGCACTTAACCACTGCGCCACTCGGCCAGCCCTGATTTCTCTGTTTCTTAATATGCACCTATATTTTCTTTGTCATTCCTAATTTAGTATATTTTTTCTTTGTCTTAATTTCAGGTTTCATCTATTAATGTTTTAAGCTTGACATAGTTTTGTTAACTGAAAGCTTTTTATTTTGTTATTTATTTTTTGTTGCTGAAAGTATTTATGATATATATTTTAATTTGAGTATAGTTTTTGTTTTGCCCCATAGGATTTTCAATGAAGTAGTCTCTTTTTCATTAATTTCTAGAAGTTGTAGTTTCAATTTTGATTTTTCTCTTTAATTTAAGAGTGTATTGCTTAACTTCCAAATAGAGAAGATTTTTGGTGACTCGTGTTATTTATAAGCATTTATTATTTTTTTATTACTGTTAGAAAATGTGATCTGCAAAATTTTTACTTAGAAATATATTATGGGAATTTTGTGGCTAAGTGATTAAGCAATTTTTGTAATTTCTTCATATACATATGATTTCTTCATATATGCATACATGTGTATGTACACATGTACTCACAAACACATAGATGCACATGTACATCTGTGTGTTTTCAATTTGTTGCTTTGTTAGATTTTATTTTATTTTTCCTCAGACTTTCCTTTTTATTTTCATTTTTATTGTCATTAATATTTATTTAATTCATTTTTGACTTTGATATTTTAATATTTGATCTTTTTGGTTCTGAAAGGGGGAATTTATATAGTTTTCCACTAAAAATTTGTTTATTATGTTTTTCTTTTATTGTTTGTTTTATTGTACATTCTTTTATTGAAATTCTGTATGATATTGCTTTTTTGTCTATTAGATCCATCGGCATTCTGGATTCTGCGTCTGTCTATTAGATCCATCCTGCATTCTGGACCATAAAGCTAGCAGTGAAAGTATCTCATTGAATTGCTGTTGGCTGGTTTCTTCCACAAACCTCTGCCTCCTGACTCTTTCTTACCTCTCCTCCTGATCTTTTAGGAAATTGACATCTGTACTTGGGGTAGGGGTGGGGGTCAGGTTGCTTATGAGGAAAGAAATGAGATAGGCAAGGACAATGTAGACTTTACTTGGGAAAAGTATCCAAATTAGGGAATCTTACAAAATTATGGTTTATTGTTGTAGGTGAGCTATTATGTACTGGGCTGTATTAGGGACTTCATATAAATACTCATTTACTCCTTAACAACTTGATGAGGTATTAGCTCCCCGCCTTTTCCCACCAACAAGGCAATTTGACACTCAAAAGTCAAAGTTAACTTGTTCAAGGTCACAGAGCTAGTGAAGGGGCTAGCCAGAATTTGAACTATGGCTTCTGACTTAAAACACTCCCTATACTGGTTTAAAACATTGCTGAAGATTGTTAACAGAACTGTGAGTTGTTTTCTGAGAGAGGTGTATTAAAGTTTCCTGCTATAATTATAATTGTATAGAGTTCTTTCATTTTTAATTTTTAATATATATAAAGCTTTATTAAATATGATTCACATACAATACAGTTCACTCATTTAAAGTGTACAGTTACATTGGGTTTTAGAAATTCCATAGTTTTGCAATTATTAATTACTACAATCAATTTTGGAACATTTTTAATACCTCCCTAAAGAAATCCCATATTAATTAGTAATCATTTTTTAATGATTTTTGTTTTGTACATTTAGTTGCAATGTTGCTTGATTTATGTAGGTTTGTCTCCTAGATTTTGTAAATGATGATCTTGTTGTAAATGTCTATTAATCCTGATGAACACATTTACCTTAATTCTACCTTATTTGATATTATTGCTTTCCCTTCTTGCTTTTTCCTTCTTGTAGTTTCATGGAATATTTTTTGCCTACTGCTTATTTTCAACCTTTTTAAAAAAGATTTTTATAAGTGTATTTTTTTTATTTTGTATTAGTTTCAGGTGTACAAAGCAACGTAATAGTTAGACATTCTAACCCCTCATAAAGTGATAACCCCCCCACCCCCCAGGGTGATTCTCTATAATGGCGGTTTTGTAGAATAGTTGTAATTTTGATGTGGTTGTGAAAGACGGTAGACACAGCGTTTACTTCCTGCTCCATCTTGGTCATCCTCTCATAAGTGTAATTTTTACAGATGGGGTGAGAATTTCTGCCATCTGATGAGAAAATTTGTTTATTTATATTTAGTGAACTGCATACTTGACTGATTTTCTTTCATCTTGATTTATGATAATTATTTGTTTTACATTGTTTTTTCTTTACTATATTTTTCTGATTTGATTATAGTAAAATTCAATATGTATGAATTTCATTTTGAAAGTCTCTTTGTATAGGAATTCTATATAAAATATATATATTGGACTTCCGGTAAGATGGCAGAATAGATGGATGCCGTGCCAACTGCCTCCCAGGATCACACCAAAATTACAAATAATGTATACAACATTTAACCTTGGAAGTCCCCTGAACACTAGATGAACAGAACCTCTAAACGAAGGACCTAAAGAGAAGGCCATGTCAAGTCTGGTGGGAGGAGTGGAGACAAGAGAGGGTGAGCCCTGTGAGGGACACCCCAGTGGTGGGGAGGCTTCTCCATTGGGGGAGAGACCCTCCGGCCCCACACCGAGCTCACTAGCCCAGAGTTGCTGTGCCAGAAAGAGGAGTTCTACAATAGCTGGCAGTAGAAATTAGTGAGGACTCTTTTTGCTCGGGTTGGTCTGGCTGAGGGAGGCTGGAGAACCAGTGGGGTCGACGCACTGCCTCACTCACCAGTGAGCACTCACCTGGTTCCTGGTGAAGGGAGTAGCTGTGTAAGCCAGGCCCAGGAGCCTGTGGGGATGGACTGAACTGAGCTCCTTTGGTGCAGAAGCTGGAGGATTTGGGATCATTGTACCCCTGGTGTGGAGCTTGCACATGAGTAGTGTACAGGAATGCCATTTTTTCAGGGTTACGCCCTCCCACAGAGGGTCAGGTTCTGGATGGCATTGGTCTGGTGAAATTGGTGCAGGAGTGCGTGTATGCGTGCACTTGCATGCGGCCTTGGGATGCCACCCTCCACACTGCTTGTGCTGCATAGCCAGGGAAACAGGGCAGGTGCACACTGGCTCCATCAGGCTGTTCACTGAGACGCAGGAGTGAGTGAGCTGCCTTGGGTCCCCGCTCTCCGCACAGTTTGTGCAGAGTTGTCAGGTTGGGGATTGGCTGTTGGGATACTCAGCCTGATCTGCGAGCTGCTGATTGGGACAGGCTGAGACTGGGAATTTTCCTGAGAGTGTTGGGCCAGGAGCTGTGTGCCTCCATGATCCGGTTGGAGCTTTCCTGATGAGTTTGAGTTTGTGTGGGCTGGTTGCCGGTGAAGGAGTGCACACTGCTCTGACTTGCTGGGGGCCACTGACCACATCCAGTGGTGCCTTGGGGACCTGCCTGCCCCCCCACCTAGAGCTGTGTTGCCAGAGGCACCCAGAGCCCCTGGTGCCTGGCCCCCAACTTAGCAGGCTACAGAGAGTTTTTTGCAGCAGCAGACAACCCGAAACAACCTATGAAGATTTCTGGTACTGAGCACGATTCCAGAGCACACAGCAGCTAATTGCAGAAAACTCAGTGCAAGCCTGAGAGGGAGGCTGGCACATAACACGTTAAGCACTTCCCACCAACAGCTGGTGCTGAGTTGCCCAGAGACTCTCTATTGCTGAGCAAATGGTCTGCAGATTAGAGAGGGCAGAGAGCTGCCCCAGCTTTTTTTTTTCTTTCTTTCCAGGTGATCTATCTAATACATCAAAGCAATCATAGAACGACAGCCAGAATGAAGAAACAAAGAAACATGTTCCAATTAAAAGATCAGAAGAAACCTCTAGAAATGGAACTAAATGAAATAGAGGGAGCCAACCTTTCAGAGACAGAGTTTAGAACACTGATGATAAGAATGTTTAAGGAACTTAGCAAGGACAAAAGGAAAGATAGGGAAACAATAAAAAATAACCAGTTATAACTAAAGAATACAACAACTGAAATAAAGAACACACTTGAAGGAATCACCAGTAGATTAGATGAAGCAGAGGATCAGCGAATTAGAAGACAAAATAGCAGAAATCACCCAGTTGGAACAACATAAAAGAAAAAAGAATAAAAAAGAATGAAAATAGTTTAAGAGACCTGTGGGAGAAGGTGGAACGCAACAACATTTACATCATAGGAATACCAGAAGGAGAAGGGGAGAAGCAAGGGATTGAGAATGTATTTGAAGACATAATGACAGAAAACTTCTCTACCCTGCTGAAGGAAACCGACATACAAGCCCAAGAAGTGCAGAGAGTTCCAAACAAGCTAAACCCAAACAGGCCCACACCAAGACACAACATAGTTAGTGGCAAAGGTTAAAGACAAAGACAGAATCCTAAAAGCAGCAAGAAAAGACAACAGGTTACATACAAAGGAACTCCTATAAGACTAACAGCTGACTTGTCTACAGAAACTCTGCAGGCCAGAAGGGAACGGCAAGAGATATTCAAAGTGACCAAAATAAAGGTCTACGACCAAAATTGCTCTACCCAGCACAGCTATCAATTAAAATTGAAGCAGAGATGAACGATTCTCAGAAGAGAATAAGCTTAAGGAATTCATTACCACCAAGCCAGCATTGCAGGAAATGTGGAAAGGGCTTTTTTAAACAGAATAAAATGGAAAAACCTAACCCAGGAAGACAAGAAATACAAATAACAAAATGGTAATACATATGCGCCTATCAATAATGACTTTAAATGTGAATGGGCTAAATGCTCCAATCAAAAGACAAAGAGTGGCTGAGTGGATAAGAAAACAGAACCGATGGGCCAGCCGAGTGGCGCGGTGATTAAGAGCTGGCTTGGGATGCCAGTGGCCTTGGTTTGGGTCCCACATATGAGGGCCAGTGACACTGCTGTCCAAAAAAAAATAAAAAAAAAAAATGGTTTAGTAAATATTAAAGGAAGTAAAAAAAAAATAAAGAAAATAAAACAGGACCCATGCATATGCTGTCTACAAGAGACTCATCTCAGATCAAAAGACACACACAGACTGAAAGTAAAGCGTTGGAATAAGATATTTCATGCACATGGAAATGAGAAATAAGCTGGAATAGCAATACTTATTTCGGACAAAATAGACTTTAAAATGAAGACTACAATAAAAGACAAAGAAGGGCACTACATAATAATAAAGGAATCAATTAAACAGGAGGACATAACCCTAGTAAACATCTATGCACCTAACATAGGAGCTCCAAATTATACAAAACAGGTTTTGGCAGACATAAAGAGAGAGATCAACAGTAACACTATTGTAGTAGGGTACTTCAACACCCCATTGTCACCAATGGACAAACCCTCCAGACAGAAAATCGACACAGACACAGTGGCCCTAAATAACACTTTAGATCAGCAGATTTAATCGATATTTTTAGAACATTTCACACCAAAGTAAAAGAATATACATTCTTCTCAAGTGCACATGGAACATTTTCCAAGATAGACCACATCTTAGGCCACAAAACGAGTCTCAACAAATTTAAGAAGACTAAAATTGTATCAAGCGTCTTTCAGATCACAATGCTATGAAACTAAAAATCAATTATAAGAAGAAATCTGGAAAGCTTACAAATACATGGAGGCTAAATAACATGCTACTGCATAGCGAGTGGGTCAAAAGTGTGATCAAGGGGGAAATCAAAAGACCTTGAGACAAACAAAAATGAAAAGACCATGACCCCAAATCTCTGGGATGCAGCAAAAGCAGTCCTAAGAGGGAAGTTGCAGTGCAGGCCTACATAAAGAAGGAAGAACTTTTCAAATCAACAGACTATGTTTACGCCTCTGGGCACCGGAAAAAGAACAACAAAACAAGCCCAAAGGGAGTACAAGGAAGGAAATAATAAAGACCAGAGCAGAAATAAATGAAATAGAGACCAAAAAAATAATACAAAAGATCAATGAAACCAAGAGTTGGTTTTTTGTTTATTTATTTATTTTTTTTAGAGTGCAGTGTCACTGGCCCTCATATGTGGGATCTGAACTGGGGCCACTGGCTTCAAGAGTTGGTTTTTTGAGAAGATAAACGAAATCAACAAACCCTTAGCCAGACTCACCAAGAAAAAGAGCGAGAGGACCCAAATTAATAAAATCAGAAATGAAAGAGAAGTGACAACAGATACCATAGAAATTCAGAAAATTCTAAGAAAATATTATGAACAACCATATGCCACCATTTTGACAATCTGGAAGAAATAGTTAAATTTCTAGAAGCATACAATCTACCAAGTCTGAACCAAAAAGAAACAGAAACTCTGAACAGACTGATTACTACCACAGAAATTGAATCAGTAATCAACAAGCTTCCAACAAACAAAAGTCCTGGACCAGATGACTTCACAGGTGAATTTTACAAAACATTCAAAAAAGAATTAATACTTATTCTTCTCAAACTATTCCAAAAAATACAGGAGGGAAGGCTCCCAAACTCTTTCTGTGAAGCCACTATCACTCTGACTCAAAACCAGACAAATATATTACAAAAAAAGAAAACTACAAGCCGATATCCCTACAGAACATAGATGCAAAAATTCTCAACAAAATACTAGTAAACAGAATTCAGCATCACATTAAAAAGATCATACACCACTGTCAAGTGGGATTCATTCATGGTATGCAAGGTTCGTTCAATATCCACAAATTAATTGATGTAATACATCATATGAACAAAACAAAAAATAAAAATCATATGAGCATATCAACAGATGCAAAAAAAGCATTGTGAAAATCCAGCAGCCATTTATGATAAAAACTCTTAGCAAAGTGTGAATAGTGGGATCATATCTCAATATAATAAAGGTCATCTATAATAAGCCTACAGCAAACATCGTACTCATTGGGGAAAGGCTAAAAGCTTTCCCCTTAAGATCAGGAACAAGAAAAGGCTGCCCACATTCAGCACTTCTATTTACATAGTTCTGGAAGTTCTAGCCACAGCAGACAAGAAAATGAAATAAAAGATATCCAAATTGGAAAGGAGGAGGTAAATTTGTATTATATGCAGATGACATGATACTATATATAGAGAATACCAAAGACTCCACCAAAAAACTGTTAGAACTCATAAACGAATTTGGTAAGGTAGCAGGATACAAAATTAATATTCAGAAATCATGTTGCATTTGTATACACCAATAGTAAACTATCAGAAGAAGAAATCATGAAATCAACCCCTTTTACAATTGGTTCAGAAACAGTAAAATATCTAGGAATCAATTTAACTAAATAAGTAAAAGACCTGTATTCAGAAAATTATGAGACACTGAAGAGAGAAATCAAAGAAGATACAAATAAATGGAATTACATACCATGTTCATGGATAGGAAGAATTAATAGAGTTAAAATGTCAATACTACCTAAGGCAATATATAGATTCAATGCAATTCCAATCAAACTACCAAGGCCATGCTTTTCAGAAATAGAATATATAATGCTAAAATTTTTATGGAACCACAAAAGACCCCGAATAGCCAAGGCAATCTTGAGAAATAAGAACAAAGTGAGAGGCATCACGCTACCTGACATCAAAACATACTACAAGGCTACATTAATCAAAACAGTATGGTCCTGGCATAAAAACAGACACATAGACCAATGGAAAAGAATAGAGAGTCCAGGAATAAACCCATCCATATACGGTTATTTAATCTATGACAATGGAAGCAAGAATTTGCATTGGAGTAAAGATAGTCTATTTAATAAATGGCTGGAAAAATTGGACTGACACATGCAAAAATGTGAAAATAGACCACCTACTTACACTATATATGAGAACAAACTCAAAATAGATTAAGAACTTAAATGTAAGACCTTGAACCATAAAATTCCCAGAGAAAACATAGGGACTAAATTTGCGGATATTACCCTGAGTAATATTTATGTATGTATGTATGTATGTATGTATGTATGTATGTATGTATGTATGTTTTTATTTATTTTTTAGAGGGCAGTGTCATTGGCCCTCACATGTGGGACCCGAATCAGGGCCATTGGCGTCCCAAGCCAGCTCCCAACCACCAGCCACATAGCCGGCCCCTGAGTAATATTTTTACTGATATATTCCCTCAGGCAAGGGAAATAAAAGACAAAATGAACGTATGCGATTACATCAAGCTTAAAAGCTTTTTTACAGCAAAGGAATCATCAATAAAACAAAAAGGCAACCTACTGAATAGGAGAAGATATTTGCCAATCTGATAAAGGGTTAATATCCAAAATTGATAAAACACTCATTCAACTCAACACCAAAAAAACAAACAACCCAATTAAAAACTGGGCAGAGGATATGAAGAGGCATTTCTCTAAAGAGGACATACAGACAGATGGCCAGCAGGCATATGAAAAAATGTTCAATCTCACTAATCACTAGAGAAATGCAAATAAAAACCACAATGAGATACCACCCCACTCAGGTCAGAATGGCTATTATCAATAAATCAAACAACAAGTGCTGGTCAGGTTGTGGAGAAAAGGGAACCCTGGTGCACTGTTGGTGGAACTGCAGATTGGAGCAGCCATTATGGAAATCAGTATGGAGGTATCTCAAAAACCTGGAAATGGAACTACCATATGACCCAGCAATTCAACACTTGGGTATCTACCCAGAGGAATCCAAGACACTAATTCGAAAAAAACATATGGACCCCTGTGTTTATTGCAGCGCTATTTACAATTGCCAAGACT